>PVHP010006792.1:0-59140 GCA_004024765.1 Zapus hudsonius | reverse complement strand
GGATGACCATACCTTCGCAGACACATGAATGGCACCATTTGTCTGGCAGCACCCACATAGCGACTGATAAATGACTTATTCCTGGTAGTAAAAAGGGCACTGCCCCATAAATTCATCAGAGTGAACAGGGACCACAGGACACATGAGTGTATGAAAATTGTATCAGGAAAGCCAGGCTCAAGAACTTATCAGGCATACATACAAAGCCAAGGAAATGAGGTCACCCTGTCACCTGGACCCCATAAACAGGGGTCCATCTAACACTGCAATGGGTACACCACACCAACCCATTGTCTGACCTCCTGATGTGGATGGTCTCAAGAACCAACAGGTAGAAAACATCTGAATATTCCAGGGCCTGGCTTGTTTTTCACTATGACATGGCCTACTCACATTGCCAACTGCTAGTCCTCCTGTTTGTCCCTCTGGACTTGCCATCCATCCATCTGCCCAGACCCTGTCTTGACTTTCACCTCTGCAGCCTCCATAGACCTACGCCTCACTTCCACGGCACAACTCAACTCTGAGGCTCAGTTCACCTCTGATGCAACAGCTCCTGTTTCTAGTGTGTTTTTTCATCTATGTGTGTGTGTGTATGCATGTGTATGTGTAGCCTCATGCATGTGTATGTATGTACATAGATGTGTGTGTAAACCAGAGGTACACATTTGGTGTCTTCCTCAACTGCTCTCCACCTAATATTTTTTTGCATGCACAAATACGTGCATTTATGTGCTGATGTGGCACCCCATGGGCCAGCCTGCAGTGGGAGGAGGAAAACACTGGGTTACCTCCTGCACCCACCGCTTTTTCCTTGCTTCTGAGTCTCTTACTGATTTCAGATCTTGCCATGTGCCAGTTTTCGTGCCTCGGTGAATCTCTGGTCTTCACTTGCCACAGGACTGGGCTTACACACATACATGGCCATGCCCAGCTGTTTATGTGGGATCCGGGAATTCGGACCCAGACAGTCTCAGTCCATCTCAGATGCTTTGTGCTTGCACAGGAAGAGCAATGATCCGCTGAACCAGCTCTCTAGCCCTATACCTTATTCTCACCAGTCAGGTCTCTCTCTGAACCTAGAAGAGCTAGTCAGCAAGCCCCAGTGGTCCTGCCTCTGCCTCCCTAGTGTTAGGCTTAGAGACACCTCCTGCCATGCCTGGCTTTTACTTGGCTGCTGGAAGTCCAAATCCCAGTCCTGTGTTTGCTCAGCAAGAACTTTACCACTGGGCCACTTCTCCAGCCCTCCAGTGGTGTTTTATAAAAATAAATTCTCCTGGACATTGGAGTTTTAGTTACAAACCATCCTGAGAAGTTTCTGTGCTTTTGATATTTGAGCACTGCTCATTGGAAAAGCAGTCGATTCATTACAAGGTGCACTCTCCCAGGTCCTTCCAGCGCTCCAGGTCCTTTCCTCTGCAATGGCTTCTAGACCCAGCCTTGCTTCTGAATTCAATCCATTGCTCCTCCTCTAATTAGCCAAGGCTCTCTCATGATCAGCCAGCCCATGCCTGGTCAATTATCTGATTACCTGCAGTATCTATCAATCAACAAGACATCTTCTGTGATTTAATTTCTATGCTCATGGGTGCCAAGGCATCATGCGGTCCTTTTTGTCAGAGATTTATTAGAAGAGAGGATTTATTACCCTCTCAGTGGATATTTCCTTCATTGTTATCATCCTCATTAGACCTGGGTAGATCTGCATGGGACACCCCCTGCCATCCGGACTTTCTCTTAAAAAGGCATTTCGTACCTCCGTGGGCTCGGTTGTATTATCGACTTCTAAACACTGATGTCCAACATCACACAGGAAAGAATCCCCAGACCAGACTGGGGAAAGGTGAGGGAAAATTCAAATCTCCTTCATGCTTTTGTTTGGCCAAATTTAATAACTGATGCTTACATGAGTTCTAATTAGGCCTAAATGAGGGTTTCTTTATAAAACATTATATTGGCCATGTTTCTTGAGACTCACAACATACTTTTTGTAGGGGCAAATTTGAATGAGGATGAGTCTTAAAGACTGGGTTTTAAAACACATGTTCCTTCCTCTTTTCACTCATCTTTCAATGAGTACTTATGACCTCTATTGCTTATGCTAGGTTTGTGGCTGCAGGGTGAAGGAGAGGTGGTTAGTAGGTAAGGACTGTTTATGTGGACAAATGGTGGTACAAGAATTCTCTGGAATATTCCTACCTCTTAGATCTTTAGTTCTGAGTATGCTTCATAGAAAGGGCCTAAACAAGGCTGCATCATCTCTTGGGAGAATTCCTTGGACAGACCTAATGCTGGATTTTTCCGACTGTGTTTCTTGTTTCTCTTACTTTATTACATCTGGAGAATGCCAACAGGCGTTCCATTCAGATCCTGCACAGAATATATTATCTATACCTTTTGTTTTCTTCAAAGAGGTGCAGGGTACAAATCAGATGAGTCCAAGGAAGAAACCATACAATTACTCCAGGCATTTCATTTTCTATTTATTCTCTTGTAACACATGTACTTCTGTATGTACAACTTTACAAAGAAAAGTACCTACATGACCTACATGATAGGGATCAAATTGCCCTTCTTCCAGTCCAAATGAGAGGAGCAATGCTTTGACTCACATGGTGTGATGTGCTTCTGTCCCCTGAGGGGGGAAAATCAACTTCTAAAAGCACGACTAAAGGACACATCTCCACCTGTGAGGCAATCTCCAAAGACCATCTTCAGAGTCCCTGTTTTCAGGCAGCGATGGTTATTTTAGAGTCCTACAGTAAGCACTGTGGGGTACTTTAAATGTCTCCCTTATGTTGGACCAAGTTTGGTGTTTATAGTCCAGAAAAATTTCTGCAGAAGTAGACTAGCATACCGGGTCAACTACCTAAAATGACTCTACTATGGTAGGCAATGGGCAGCAGAGTGGTCATGGGATCCTGGGTGCATAGTGGACCATTACAGCAAGAAGAAGAGAAACCACAGTTGTAAATAGCTACCAAGAATGAATTCCACACACACAATGTAGGAAAGAACAAGGTAGTAAGACTCCATTCATAGACGTTCTCACATAAACAAACTGAAATACAGCATTTAGAGTTACAGAAAGGCATTCAAATGACAGAGGCCAAGAAAAAGTTACTAGGAAAAGTTACATGTGGCATGGGATTAGAAATGGGAACGTAAATTTGGGAGAAAGGCAAACAATATTGATTAAGAAGTAATTACAAAGGCATTTCACCTATGACTATGTGTATAGGTGTGTGTGTGTGTGTGTGTGTGTGTGTGTTTGTGTGTGTTCATGTGTATGTGGGGGCACTTTGTGTGGGATGCTTGTGCACATGTGGAGGCCATATGTTGATGGCAGGTGTTTTTCTTGATTGGTCTTATTTACCAAGGCAGTCTCTCACTTGATATCACTGATCTGGTTAATCTTGCTAGCCAGCTCTCCCTGGGGACCCCTGTTTGCACCTACTGAATGCTAAGATTACAGGTAAGGTGCCACAGACACCTGGCACACACAAGGGTGCTGAGAATCTGAACTCAGCTCCTCATGCTTTATCCACGCAAGTGCTTTACCTTCTGAGTCATCTCCCCAGCACCTGTGCATAGGTTTTGATGCATTTTTCTATATATCTGTTATGTGTCAAATAAAGGAAAATTAATAGTCCTGTCTTAGAGATATCTTCCAGTGCCTTTGACCCAAGTCTGTCAGGAATTCTTAAGACAGACTTCTCTGTCCCCAGATGTCTGGTATTTTTGACATCTAAGATGTGCTACTGCATTTATCCATGTCCCACGATGCCCTCCCTGCTATCAGCAGAGCGCCTTCTTTTCTAGTACCAGGCCCTGTCAGCTGTATTGAAATGACAGCTCTTTGGGGGGATCGTCTCTAAGCAGAAATTTCAGCCCACTGACAGGCCTGAGGTGCTGACAAGCACTGGGTTGACATGGGGTGGAAATAATGTCAGACCTCACATGGAACTATGGCCCTGATTTCAAAACTTTGGAGCAAAGAGAAACTGACTGGGGAGTAGAGGTGTCATTGACTGGAAGAAGAGACCAGCGAGGAAGCTGCTGGCATGAGGAGACACACTCCCCTCCCACGAAGCATTTCTGCCACCTGTCTGACCCATACATCATCCCAGGACAAAGGAACATGTTAGGTCTCTCATGTTAATTAAATCACTGTTGAACAAGTATGGTTGATTAGCTTCTGATGCTCAGCACTGAGCTACTCCTACTTTTAAACTTTTTAAAGAGGTTTAAAAACACAGCTCCTATCCCCGGGAGCTCAAGGATGAAATACAAACCTGTTCACAGGAACCTACTGTGATTTATATCTCCTGAGGTACATGAGGGAAGACACGGCATAAGGAACAGTGGGTGAAGTGTGGGAGCCGCTGACAGCAGGGAGGGGAAGTAGAAGCACAGCTGTGGGGTCTGCAGGCACCTTGAACTCATGGTGGCCAAATCTAAATCCACCGACTTCTTTCAAACCCTTTCCTCCTCCTCTGTACTCAACAAAGGTCCATGCCTCCCCATCTTCCTTGGGAAAGCCCAAGAGTGGGCAAATGAAAGCAGCAGCTGGAAGTCGTGTTTAGGTCTGGGCTCAGCACCTTCTTCCTTCCTGGCCAGGGGTGGGCTACTCAGGCTCTGCCACTCAACAATGCTCGTGTAGAGCAGGGTTCTCCATGAATGGAGAAGGAAGCAAGGAGAAGCAAGTGACACCAGAGTGTTACCTGTCTTCCTGGGAGAGGCTCCGTACAAGGCATCGCTTCGTGACTTATATAGATCAAGTTGTGGGAATATTTAGCCAACTGAAGTCTGAAAGTATCAAATGGAAAATTCAAGAAATAAACGCTTTCATCAGTGCCGCAATCAGACACATGCCACTGGGATGACTCCTCAAACCAAGCACAATTTGGGAAAGGAAAGTATTTATTGAAACTACAGATTGAGGGGAAGTTCTGTAACAGTGAAAGAGGCTGGCCATCTTTCGCAGGTCCAGGCAGAAAGAGAAACCCATCACTTACACCACACACACAGAACAGCAAACAGGCAGGAGTGGTGCACCAAGGAGAGAATTTCTTCCCTTTTATATAGGCTTAGGGTGGGGTCTTGCAACCCTATCCCAGACTTAATGGCTTCCGGAGTCTCTGGAATTTCCTTCCTGCACTGCCCACACAGGAAAGGATGTTTACTTCTAGCTCATTTGAGCTTCCTTACATCCTGCCCCCTACTGAGAGGCTGCCTTCCTGTAAACATCCTCAGAGACCCACCCAAGATTACTTGAAAGGTCAAGTTGACAACAAAACTTAACCATCACAATCAGTTTTGAATCACATGACATTCTGGGTAGCAAGATGAGATCATGAGCCATCCTGCTCTGTCTCAACTAGGATGCAAAGCATCCGGTTGTCCAGTGTGGACACTGGACACTCTAGACACTGCCTGTCTGTCAGTCACTAGGTAGCCAGCTTCGTTACTGGATATGTTGTTGCCACACTGCAGTGCCTGTGCTCAGGTACCTTTATGGAGCTTGATAATGGCCCCGAAGAGCAAGAGCACAAGTCATGGGGGTGGGAGCAGCACTTCAGGGCTTCCGGAAGACAGCTATTATGTTGGGTGCTGGGAATGCAGAACTCTAGATGGGGAGAGTGGTTTCTATCATGGTCAAGATAAGTATCTCTTTTTGTTTATTTATTTTTATTTTTAAAATATCTTTATTATGAATAAGAATATACATTGTATGAGCAAATCTTGTGAAGGTGTCCCCCTTTCTTCCTCTCTGTAGCCTACCCACTGGGGTCCTTCCTTGGTGTGCATACTGGATCTGTCCATAGGTTAGGGTGGGGGTTATGAACTGCACCAGAGGGAGCTGGTTTTTCTTTCTCTTTTTTTTCTAACCTCTTTGTATATTGTTGCTGGGGGGGCAATGTCTCTGGATATTCTCCCCACATGACTCTTACATTCTTTCCACCCCCTCTTGCACTCAGTTCCCTGAGTCATAGTGGGTGAGTTTTGAGTCAGCTTAAGTATCTCTGGATCTTTGCCCTGAGTTGTGTTGGGTATAGTTGGTGTCTGTATCCATTGACTTTTCATGGGTTATCAGACTTGCTGTGGTGATTGGTCTCCTGTATGTCTTGTCACTTTCTCCTAGGTTTCATTTGGGCCCTGTGTGAAGGCTAGGTGTGGTTTGTCTCTTGCCAGGATGTCAGCCATCATCCAGTGACTTGTTGGTGGAATTGAGTTGTCCCCAGCTCTCTCAATGCCTTGTGAAAAAAAACAAACAAACAGAATCTCCATTGGAGAGTGAGATCAATATAGGTTAAATGAGACAACATTGCTACATTGGCTAGCTCCTAATGGGTGTAGCCTCTCTGCGCTCTCTAGTAGTGGGAATTTCCCCTTGGAACCTGGGTTTTTGGTCCTCATAAGATTTTGCCATGGATACCAGTTCCAGTTAAGGGTTCCTTGTCACTGAGTGGATCTCTTAGCCAATCATTAAGCCATTGATTACCCTCCTTGGTTTAGTGCCACTATTGCACAGATGAGCGTTTTTTGACTTGCTGGTTTCTTCCATACAGCCATGTGCTCAGCATTCTTGTGACAACTGTCTATATTGTATATCAGTGGTCTCTGCTTTCTCCAAGTATCATTGACCAATTTCCACTGGAAGTTCATGCAACACCTTCCAGTGCTACACATGCTACCATCTGGGAGCTGGTTACCATTCTGGATCTAGCAGGATCTCTTGGCTTGGCTCTCTGCTCTTGTGTCTGGTCACTAAAAATGATCCTGCTCCAAGTACTTCCATTTTTCTTTAAATTTCATTATGTCATTTTTCTTTTCAGCTGCTTGGAAATCCATAGTGTATATGTAGCACAAGTTTGATATCCATTCGTCCAGTGATGGGCACTTGGGTCGGTTTCAGTTCTTTGCTATTATGAATTCAGCTGCAATAAACATGGTTGAGCAAATGTCTCTGTGCTGAGGTGTGACATCTTGAGGGTAGATGCCTAGTAGAGGGATACCTGGGTCCATTGGAGCTCTATGTCCATTCTGTTCAGGAATCTCTACACTGCTTTCCATAGTGGTTGTACAAGTTTGCATTCCCACCAGCAGTGAATGAGGGTTCCTTTTCCCCCACATCTTTTCCAGCATCTATTGTTGGTAGATATTTTAATGATTGCCATTCTGACTGGAGTTAGATGGAGTCTCATTGTTCTTTTTATTTGCATTTCTCTGATGATTAATGACATTGAACCATCCGGCTACAAGTCTCTCTTTTTATTTTATTATTTTTTTTTATTTTTGAGAAAGGGAGTGTGTGTGAGAGAGAGCATGGGTGTGCCAGGACCTTTTGCTCTGTAAATAAACTCCACTTTGTGTATCTGGCTTTATGTGGGTACTGAAGAATCAAACTAGGCCTTAAGGCTTTGCAAGCATGTGACCTCTGAGCCCTCTCCTTATCCCAAGGTCAACGTTTCTTAATCAGCACTATTACCTCTTTAAGTCAGAAGACTCTTTGTCATGTGGGGCTGTCTATGTGTTATAGTTTGAAAGTGAACTGTCCCTCACAGACTCAGGTGTTTACACACGTGTTCCCCAGCCGGTCGTGCTGCTTAGGGAGCTTGTGGAACCTTTGGGGTAGGATGGCAAGTGGAAGTAAGTATCCAGGGATCAAGTCTTTGGGGTTTACAGCCCATCCTCACTCCATGTCTGCTTTCTTGGTGACACCAGGTGAGAAGCCATCACTACCATCTCTTGCTGCCATAGATGGCCCCTCTCCAGCCATTGTGCTTTCCCACCATGATGGACTGAGCTCTCTGAACTTGGAGCCAGAGTCAATTTTCTTTCCTTAAGTTGCTTCTCTGAGGTAGTCTGTTATAGTAACTAGAATACACTGTCACAATTACACTGTGTGCTATAGATTTAACCATATTCCAGCCCCCTACCCACGAGGTACCAGCTCACCCTCCAGTCATGACAACCAAATGTCTCCAGAGGCTTGGGAGATGACTCAGAGGACAAAGTGATTGAAGGCATGAGGACCCAAGTTTGATTCCCAGAACTCATGGGAAAAAAAGCCAGATGTGGTAGCCTGTGCTTGTGGTCCTTGAGCTTGAGGGATGGAGATAAGAGGATCCCTAGGGCTCCCTGGCCAGACATTCTAGTCTAATTGGTGAGTTCCAGACCAAAAAAGATGGGTGGTGCATAAGGAGCAACACCTGAGACTGCCCTCTGGCCTTCACACAGGTGCACATACCTGCATGTGCATCACCGCCTGGAGCCTGGGGGCCTCCTGTGATTCTGCTCCAGGAGGCAGGTGCTTGGCTGTCCTCGCCCTCATTGCTCACAGTGCATCATCTCTCAGAACGAGTGCTCTGTGACCAGGTGCTGCGCTGTGCCTCTGTCTTGACACTCACTGCTCCCACCCTGGTGGAAGCAGCCCATTTCAGTTACCTTTGCATTACTGGGACAAAACACCTGAGCAACCAGAGCTGGTGGGGGCAGCCTCATGATGGAGGGAGAGACTGGACACAGCAGGTGGAAAACAACAGCAAGTGAGTGAACTGAGATCAATCAGCACTGGAAAGCTGGGGGCTTATAAACCTCAAGGTCCACCCCTCCACCAGTGAGAGACACACTTCTAGCAGGACTCCTCCTCCCAAATAGCCACTAGCTGGAGACCAAATGTTCAAAATACATGAGTTTATGAAAGCGTGTCTGAGTCAAACCACCATACTACCATATGGAACCTCTTGGGACCAGCAATCAGCCAATGAACCTGTTTGCAGGGATCTTATTTCTGAGAGCTGAGTTGGATCGAACATCTCAGAACAAGGCCCAGGAGAGTATGGTGGTTATGGGCAAGGCAGGCGGATGCTGGCCAAGCAGAAGTGTGGCAGTTAAGGGCACAGGCTGTGCTAAAAGTCAGGTCAAGCCTTCCCTTCTGTCGCGAGACAAGTTATGTCACACTCCTAAGCTGTGCATGGTGAATGGGAAGGGGGATTTCTTAAAATACTGCAGGTCGGTGCATCATAGTCAGAGACAGGTGATGTATGAAGTAAGATCATAGTAAGCACCAAGGGGCTAAAGTCAGTTCTTGGGAGACAAAAATCTTGGAGATCACAATTTGCAGTGCTTTCATGCTGTCTCGTGTGTCTGTGCTCTGGTGAGGAGGCAGTTAGGGAAGCTCTCTTCAGGGAGTTGATGATGGGGAAATGCCCAGAGACCCTGGATGAGAGGCCACTTCTTTTCTGGTCTTTGGTTCACAGCTTCTGTGCAGCTCTTGGTCCTCTTGCAGGCCAGGCTGTGGAGTATGAGGGATAATGAGTTTGCTGTCTTGGGCTCCAACTGTCACATCTCTCTTTTGTTTCTTGTTTCATGAACCAGTGACCCATGAACCAGTAGGAAAAGCACTTACTTCACACCTGATGAATTGCAGCTTTCCTGGCATTTAGTTTCAGCCCTCACAACACCCTGCACCTTATCTTCTATTAGTTTGTTAGCTTGTAGCTTTCTGATGTTGTTTTTCTTGTTTGTTTCAAGTCGGGTTCTTCCTCTAGCCCAGGCTGACCTGGAATGTACTATGTAGTCTCAGGTTAGCCTCAAACTCAGGGCGATCCTCTTACCTCTGCCTCCTGAGTGCTGGGATTAAAGGCATCCCCTTCCAAAGTTCATTTTGATTGTCTTTAAAATTGGCCATGAAAATAAACCAAAGCAAAGATTGATTCATCTGTCTGAGGGAGCAGTTCCCAGAGCTCCGCAAGGTCGAGGAGCTGTCTCTTCTTAGTATTCCAGGATACTCCAGAAACCAGCCATCGATGACCCTGGGGCTTCAGAAGCTCTGGCTGGTTCCAATCACAAACCATGAAAAAAATCACCACAGGTCAGAACAGAGGAAATCAAAATACTGTCCAGAAAATCATGGCTGACAAACATCATACCCCTTGTCCTTTCTTGGGTGGGAATATGTAGATTCGTTTCACAGACTTTATTCCAAAGAGTGCTCAGGAGTCTGGCTTATATCTTTCATGCTGGGAACAGCTTTGTTGACCTATTTCTTGCCTTGCCTAATGTTTTCTCTCTGTTCTCTTAATAAATCACATTTATCCAAGCACTTTATCATCTTCCAGGCTTTGGATCACCTCTGTTTAGAAGATGCTAGCTAGTTCCCCAGGCTGGTATTTTTAAACCTAGCATTAATTAACAGTAATTCCTTCCCCTCGTCCCCTCATCCCTGTAGGCACCTGCAGGAAAAATGGAGAGGTGGTTTGTTCTTATCCTTTGAAGAGCGCAAGGAAGTTTGTTAATTAACTACAAAATTAGTCAAGATGGGATTTTACTTTTTGGTTAGATTGACCCAGGGCAAATACTATCTGGCTACCAAGAGAGAATAGATAAGATTAAATGTAATGTGCCTAAGTATTCTGAATTAAGAATTCTAGCTGCTTTCTCCCTCCAACACCCAATAAAAGGCAGAGGGATGGGGGGAGAAGAGTGTGAGGACCATCACTTTTAGATCCATCTTAGTTCCAGAAACACAAACAGAAGAGGGGATGTTATATTCTGAGAAGATTCAGGAAGTTCTTGACTCTGTCAATAAGCCATAGTGGGTGTTCTGAGAGATATTCCTTCTAGAACAACCTAGATGCTGCTGTCTGGCTCGCTAGAGTCTGTTCTTAGTCCCATTTTACAGAGGTGGACACTGAGGCTTAGGAGAGTCAGGATTGCCTCACACACAGCTGAGGAGGAACTGGCAAAGATAACGATAGTGATTGGTTGTCAAAGGACAGGGCTGCTGGTGGGTACAATGACAGAGAGTTCACTCTCTGAGGGTGGGTTGCAGACCTTGACTCTCCTCCCTTTGCATGGAAGTCAGACAGAACAGACATCCACATGTTTGTAGACTTTATAAACTTTGTGACTTTGAAGTCACTTTGTAGACTTCAGTCCAAGCCAGGCTTTGGTACACCCTGGGGTGTTCTCTGTCCCCAGATGCCATCCCCCTCCCCAGGCCCAAAGACTGCACACAGCTGCCTCCTCTTCCTCCATGGAGGGCACAGAGGTCATGGGGCATGTCTCTCACCTGTCATCAAATAGCAGTAGCTGTCACATGCAAGGTGTTGGGATACATGGGTGACAAGGACAGCCTAGATATTACCACAGGGCAGTCATCCCGGGCTGTGGACTCCAACTCAAAACCTCCAGGCCTCATTTCCACCATTACTATATGATTAAGGATCACATGTATGAATCTTGGCTGGGCCACCATTATACCCAACATGCATATGTCTTGCCTCTGGCTTCTCCTGGTATGTTACTAAGCTCCTTTTCTACAGCTGAGCTCTTGGGGTGCCACTCGCTTAGACTCCCACTGGCTTCCTGATGATATCCCCAAATAGTCTAGCAGGGGCAGCAAGATGAAAATGCCTCTTCTGTCCACTAGATGGTGCACATAAACACACCAGACATTGCATGCCCACACCCCTTCGCTGGAAGAGGATTTTATTCTTACAAGTTCAAGATCTGTCCCCACATCATTTGCTACAATGAAAACACTAATCAAAGCTATAAATATTCACAAGATAAATTCACTTATGCAGTCAGATGCCAAGGGTCTTAAGGCATCTATCTATAGGATCAATCTTAACCTCTGAGCCTGAAGTAGCTCCCCCTCCCCACTTTAACACTCCCCACCTTCTTGGACTGTTTATTAGTGGTAGATTGTTTTTTTTTCCTAGTCACATTAACAAATAGCATTAAAACTGCAAACAATCAAAATTCAACCCACCAGTTCTAGGTACAAAAAATGGAAGCCTAAGGGTACTGTTCTGCCCAGATGTGGGTGGGCATTGTCACTCCAGGGCTCTTCTCTGGTCCTGCCCTACCCTTATCTCCTAATCAACACCTCAAGGCCTTTGTTTTCAGGGAAGATAAAAAGCTGTCAGACTGGAGGAGCATCCTGGAGGGGCACAGTCACTCTAACCTCATGTTAGAGGATATTTGTGGAGCCACTGTCCTGTGTGTCCTCTCTCACAGATCATCAATGCCACAGAGACACTATTTCTTTGTAGGTTGAGATGTGGGTTTGAATCACTCTTGTGAGGTCTGGTCAGATTTTAGTTTATTTCCTTCAACTGACTTAGTCCCTAGAAAGGTTCCAGGCAGATTCACTTGTATCTTCTTCCTGGGCTCTGGGCTGCTCCACACAAACCCAGCAGCCCAGGAAGTGCATCACTCACTTAACAAATGGGACCTGATCAGGCTCAAAAGCTTCTGTACAGACAAAAATACCATACTCAGAGCCAATAGACCCCCATCAAACTGGGAGATGATTTTTGCCAGCTACAACTCAGACAGAGGCCTAATATCCAGAACCTACAGAGAACTCAAAAAAAATTAATAGCAACAACTCAAACTGCCCCCACACAAAATAGGGAAATGATCTCAACAGAGAATTTGTAGAGGTGGAAACACAAATGGTCTTTACTCACTTGAGAAAGTGCTCAGCATCCTTAAGCATCAGGGAAATGCAAATCAAAACCACAATGAGATACCACCTTACTCCAGTCAGAATGGCAATCATACAGAAATCCAACAACAATAGTTGCTGGAGAGGATGCAGGGAAAAAGGAACCCTTATTCACTGCTGGTGGGACTGCAAGCTTGTTCAACCGCTTTGGAAAGCACTGTGGAGACTCCTCAACAGAATGGACATAGAGCTACCAATGGACCCAGCTATCCCTCTACTAGGCATCTACCCACAAGATGTCACATCTCAGGATAGAGACATTTGTGCAACTATGTTTATAGTAGCTCAATTCATAATAGCCAGGAATTGGAATCAACCCAAGTGGCCATCCATGGAGGAATGGATAACAAAACTATGGTATATTTACACAATGGAATTTTACTCAGCTGAAAGGAAAAATGTCATATCGAAATTTAGAGAAAAATGGTCTGACTTGGGGCAGATCTTACTAAGTGAACTCTCAAAAGAACAGAGAGTCAAATGCCACATATTCTCCCTCATATGTGGTTCATCACAGTCCAGTCGGGACAAATGAGAGTTTGTGAAAAAGGAGTAAAGGATGGGGGAGGGGGAAGGACACTATGTTCTTCTGGGCCTGTGTGCCTAACTATTTACCTACCGATCAATGAAACTCTTTCCAAATCCTTTAATCCCAGCACTACAGGAGGCAGAGGTAGGAGGATCGATGTGAGTTCCAGGACAGCCTGAAACTACAGAGTGAGTTCTGGGTCAGCCTGGGCTAGATTAAGACCCTTCCTCGAAAAAATTTAAAAAATGTATTTATTGGTGTGTGCTCATGTGTGAGTGCAGGTGTATGTCTCTCCCATGGTGCACATGTGAGGTCAGAGGACAGTTGTCCACCTCATCTGAGGCAGGGTTTCTCGTTCTAGATGTATCTTGCCCTGGTATTCTTTGCACCATGAGCTTCTAGGAAATTCTCCTGTCTCTGTCTTCCATCTTAACATCTCTGTCTGTGTTCTGGGATGACAGGAGCCCCTCATCCCCAGTGGCTTCTGGCTTTTGACATGGGTCCTGGGATCAAACTTGGAGACTCCATCTTAAACAGAGAGGGTTTTGTCTACTGAGTCATCTCCCCAGCCTCTCTATGCAAATCTTACCAGTTTATGGGGAGGGGGGAGTTTACACCAATCCCATACAAAGCACCAAGGGCATTGAGCACATTTATCTGAAAGATAAAATCTGAAGGAATCTTAGGGGAAGGGACCCCTATCCAAGTTCAACCCACCAGCAGCCAAAGTGCACAGCTAATGTGACAATTCCTGCCGGTGCCTGTGAAGCCATGAAAGCAATTAGTTCATATTGAGCTGTTATTAAGAAGTTATTTCTGTAACAAAATACTGTCTTCCTTTAATTTCTATGCAAATGCGAGGAAGTCAACACAAGTATAGTTTATTTAAAGATGTTTACGAATTTAATTTATCCTTTCGAAAAAGCTCCCGAGGAAAGATACAGGGAAAAATCAGAAGTGTTTCAAGCCACTGATAAAGAGAGAATAATTTCTTTCCCTTAAAGTCAACACCAAGACCCCCGTATCCCCTTACTCAGAACACATTGAGCTGCAGTGGCTGGTGGCACTTGGACCTAATATGCCAGGCAGTCATCTATATGACACAGGCTTATTACAGGGTAAAAATGACCACCAGCTGTCCTGAAATGGTTGACCAGGGTCTACCTAAAGCCATTCCCAGTGTGCACCAGTATTTCTCCAGTGTCTCCATATGGGCCTTGTTAAAACTAATGGGTAAGAAAGAACCAAGTATCACACTGAGAAGCAGCAAGGACAGAAGGAAGAGCATTGTCCCTGGGGACAGAAAGCCACAGCTAGTGTCCTGCTTAGGAGTGACACTGTGTCCCATGGACAGTCACTAGCTTTCTTGAACCTCAGTTTTCTTAGAAAATGAAAAGATTTTTCACATAACAAAAAACATGAAAACATTTGGCAAGCTAAGTAATTTGAATCAGAAGATATTTTAAATTAACTATTAAAATAATTGAATTTTTTTGTCTTGTTTTGTTTTTCGAGGTAGGGTCTCGCTCTAGTCCAGGCTGACCTGGAATTCACTCTATAGTCTCAGGCTGGCCTTGAACTCATGGTGATCCTCCTACCTCTGCCTCCCAAGTGCTGGGATTAAAGGCGTGTGCCACCAAGCCCGGCTAAAATAATTGAATTTTAATATTTACTCATAATATGAAATGTCCAAACACCTGGTGGGATCAAAATACAAGTATATGGGTTGTTGTGTCCTGTTAGCATGTACTATCTGGTTCTTGTTGTATTTATTGTTCAAAATATTTGAAATTACAGTTGATGATGAATATGGTTTAACAGAAAATTAAACAACTTATTATTTACTTGTAACAGATTTAAGTTGTCAGCAAATACCTTAGGGGCTAATTTATTGGTTGGTAATAAAAATGTATTTGATCCCATTGTAGTTCTGGAAGCACACAATTTTCTAGGACAGGAGGAAGCAGGGAAGAGTTTTATAATGACATCTGATTAAGGTGATTCTCTGGTACTGACTTGGATACAAACTGTTTTCTACTTAAAGGTCAGGCTGTACAACACACCAGCTTTTGTAGTAACTTGTTATTTTGGATGCGGTGCAGAACCGAGCTCTGTGGCTTCTCCTTTGGAACCTTGGGGAGATGGAATTCATCAAACCAGGTGGACACGAAATAGTACTGATTTCTTCTTCACCAGCCATGTAGTGTTTGTGGGAGATCAATTGTATCCTGGCTTAAAAGCACATAAATTCTGGGGAAAAATGTGCATATGGGGAAACATGCTCCCTCACAGATGAAAGATTTATCAGCTTGCCTCCTGGGACCCAGATGGTGGCAAAATTAATGGCTGGTTAGAAACTATAAATCTAGAAATGGCATTTCTATATAGGAATTCATGTTTACACATGCCGTATGGTAAGAGGCCCATGAAACATTTGGATTACTGAAAACATCCTTTCTCCAACTCTAATTTGTACACAGTGGCCCTATTTACTTGCAAAGATTCTTTATTTTTCTAAGGAACAGAGCACACCGGGAAAATACTGAAATAAATGCACAGGAAATAATACTGTTGTCTGCAGTGGGAACTAACGTGCACAAAGTTGGTTCCTGGGAAAGCTAAGGGAAAGAGATATATAGCCCATGCAGTAAGCCAGAAAGAACAGCCTCGTCAAACTTGTCTCTCTTTTTTAAATAAATTCAATGTAATGGCACATTGGAAAAATAGTATGAATTTTAGCCAAATATTAAGAATTTGGGGCATCACTGTGGGACAGATCATCAGGGATCATTCCTTAGATTGTTCATGAGTGTGTGTGCTGAGGGTACACTCCTCTATGGGGATATGTCCAGATCCTTGACCCTTCTCAGGGGAACAGAGTTGAGTTGTAGCCCCCTTGATTCTTACCACAAAACCCTCATCACCACTACTCAAATCTGTGGTCTTGGAAACAAGGTTGTTGCAGGTGTAACTAGTAAAATGAGGTCATGCTGTGTAGGATAGATCCCTAATCCAATATGACTCGTGTCCCTACAGAAGGGTGGGCATATGGATTTGGATGATGACTCCAGAATAGAGTTATGTGAACCCAGAAGCCAAACTCTCCAATGAATGTCAGTAGTAACAGTCCAGAGATGTGTGTGTGTGTGTGTGTGTAAGAGAGAGAGAGAGAGAGAGAAAGAGAGAGAGAGAAGAGAGAGAGAGAGAGAGAGAGAGAGAGAGAAGAAGAAGAAGAAGAAGAAGAAGAAGAAGAAGAAGAAGAAGAAGAAGAAGAAGAAGAAGAAGAAGAAGAAGAAGAAGAAGAAGAAGAAATATGGGCTCCCTCACAGACTACAGAAGGAACCAAATCTACCAGCATCTTGATTTTGGGTTGACAAAAAAAAATCTGGCATTTAAACCAATCAGTATGTGCTTTTGTGACAGGAGCTCCAGGAAACTAACACAAATGACAACATGTCCATTAAGCTTCAGTTTAATATTGCCATGTAAAGAATGCTGGCATGCTTCTGTTAAGACAAGTCAGAAAAAGGAATTTGTTCCATATGAAATAGCCAACGTTAAGATGCTGGCCAAAGATTCAGAAGACCTAGCATGACATGAAGACAAAATGTACCTGCTCACAAGCTTCCACTGGAGGCTGTGCTTCAAGGACTATAAGTGCTCTCCACAGTATCTGGTTTAAGATGATCCAAGCTGTGATCTGCACACCCTCCTGCATCTCTGCTTTGGGGTAAGACTCAGGAGGGCTTCTCACATCATCCTCATGAATTATTTGGTATGCTAACACGTGGACCACATTTTTTGTTTACTAGTTAGTTGGTTGGTTTGTTCTTTCATTCATTTTTAACATGTGCAATCATGGAAGCCAGATTTTCAAAGTTAAAAGTAGAGTTTGATAAGTAGATGTTTATGATAGCATTGGTATTATTATGATGATTGATGAGATTAGAAGATATGTTGATTAATAAAATATCTGAAATTTGAATTTGTGCATTCGAAGGAATTTGATCATCTAATTTATTTTCTGTACTTTCTTGATTTTCAGTTTTGAAAAATCTTTAGTTCACTCAAATTAAGTAGTAGCAAGAGTTAAATTAACTAGAACCTTAGTTATGGGGCTGGGAATATTTCCACAGGGAAAAAACCGGGGGGAAAGTGCTTGCTTTTCAGAATGAGGACCTGAGAAGTTGGATAGCTCCATCCCCAACACCCTTTAAAAAGCTAGGTGTGGTCATACACAGCTGTAACTGCAGTCCTGGGGCTGGGCATGGGTGTGGCTGGCTAGCCAGCCAATCTTGTGGGGGGCATGGTTTGTTGGTCAGCCAGTCCTGTTGGGGGGCGTGGTTTACTGGTCAGCCAGTCTGAAAAATGGCAGCTCCAGGTTTAGTGAGAAACTGCCCCACACAACAGTGGGATATGTCCAAGATTATGGAGCCTACTAAAAAGTAGCCAAGGTTATAAACATGTGAGCAAAAAATAAATAAAAAGAAAAGAAAACCAAACAATAAAATCATAAAGTCAAATAGAATTCATTTGTAGCCCAAAGTATAAAATATCCATGCATCTGTACTGACACAAATTAATGATTGACTGAATAAACAAGTGGGGAAAGTACAGATAAATGTCCTTTGGAAGAAATTTATAAATAATTGATGTGGTTACTCCATCTTTGAGGAACACAACGTCTCAATTCTGTCCACGGAGCCTAGAGACTCCTGCCAACACACTTAGTGCACACTTCATATGAAGGAGAAAAGGAGCAATCTCCCAGGGAAGGAGCCTGTAAACGATTCCTCAGCCAAGCCAGCAAAGCCAACGTTAAGAGTGGCCAGTCATGTGGATAGCATGTACCCCAACTATGATGTCCATGACACCTGACCTCTGTGGTCTACATCTGCACAGAGCTTCCAGAACATCCCCAAAGAGCATGGGGTCTCATCCCTGCTCTTCAATGTCTCATGTTGGAAGTGACACCTGTGTTTCCTCTTAGGGCCCTTTGGCTATACCCGGTCACATGGTCCCAAACTAACTACACGGGAAGTAGAAAGTATGGGCAGTTTGTTATTAGCATCGTTTTTGTCTTCTAGGAGCTAAGGATGGGACTGTGTGTGTGACTATCTTGTACAATTGGTATATTCAAACCTACCACAATAAAGCTGAAATATTTAGGACTTCAGGTTTCTCTGGAGCACAGCACTACATCAGCCTGATGGATTTCTTTAATCCACTAGGCTGCAGATTGTGTGCCTCTTCTTCAGTTCATAATCTCCTGGCAGTGATATATATTTTGCTACTCAGTAATGGTAGCCTGCAGGGGGATACTACTAATGATGTAATTTTGAGATTTGGAGCTTAAATTTTTATTCAAATTCTTATAAATCTATGGCTCTATTGCTTTTCAGAGCTATCCTGGGGATTCTGTAATAGGATTCATATTCACAAATCTACTTTAAAAAGTGATAGTCTGGCTCTAAAATCAAAAAATGTGTACTGTCAGTTATCAGAAAACAGACATTACCTGCCACATTTCTGTGAGTTGGATTTCAAAAGCATTTGAGAGATGTCTGAGGAGATGGCTCAGTGGTTAAAAGCACTTGAGAGCAAATCTGTTGATCAGAGTATGGATCCCCAGAAGGCATGTAAAGCTGGACACCAAGCAGCACTTGCACAAGGTACCTACGGCAACAGGAGGTGGAGTCGGGAGAATCTCAAGGATTATGGGCCAGGAAGTATGATAGTAGGGGGACAAAAACCCAGAGAGACCCTGTCTCAAACGATGTGGAGGTCAAGGACTCACACCTCAAGGTTGCCCTTTGCCCTAAACACACACACACACACACACACACACACACACACACACACACACACACATGCAGGCATGTGCACACACATCCTATATGCATGGACATACACACTCAAGTTTCAGCAACAATACACAAGGGGGAAGGAAAAAGAAACAAAGAAAAACTGGCTCCCTCTGGTGCAGTTCATACCCCCTATCCTATGGACAGATTCAAAATGCCCACCAAGGAAGGACTCCAGTGGGTAGGGGACAGAGAGGAGGGAAATGGGGACACATTCACAAGATTTGCTTATACAATGCATAAGCTTATTTATAATATTTAAAAAGTGAGATCTACAGAAAGTTCAGTTTTAATGCTCTTGGTAACCTTTAACAAAACCACTGAGGTTCTGCCCTTCCCCCTTTTATTTGCCCCTTCTTTCCAGAACAATTCAAATTCAATCACAAAGCCAATGAGATCAGACTCCCATACACAGAAAATGATTGACCTGGAAAGTTCCAGTAAAGGGTGGGGATGCCATGAAGAAGGTGAGCTGAGCAAGGTGGATGGCTTCCTGGAAGAAGTGAGGTGACAGGTACAAGGAGTTCCCAAGAACCAGACCCTAGCTGTGTCCTAACAGCTGTGGGCAGAAAACTTGCCTGAATCTCAGATGCCCTGTCAATCAAGTGATTGACCTCTGCGCGGTACCCTGGGAGCCATAGGAGACACAGGAAGGAAGACAGAGCCAGGTTCTCAACTGTGTCCCTACAAAGGAGCTCTGCTGCTTCTGTTCTATGACCTGATGGGTCTCCATGTGGCCAAGTCATCTCTGAGGCTCTGGCTTCAAATGATTTGCTGAAATGCATGTGAACACTTAGGGAATAGCTGAGACAGCCAGCAGAGGCCATCCTGCTGACACACTGGGAAACCACAGAGAATCCACTGCAGACCCGCACTGGAGCTGTGAACTTCCACACCCAGATGAAGGAGGGCGAGTCAACACCGCCATATAAATCTACAGAAGGAGGGGAAGAATCCAGTGCTACCTCTGCTCTAGTGAACATCAGGGATATACCCAGCCTCCACAGGCTATCAAGCATTCACACACACACACACACACACACACACACACACACACACACACACACTGCCACACAGAGAGCTTACCAACATGAGCCTAGGTGAATGACTCAGATGAGGAACAGAATTCAGCAGTGGTAGTGGTTGGGAAAGTCCAATCAACCACAAAGTCATGGCCATTAGAACCGCCAAATAGACCCAAGACTCCTGTAATGTATTATTTCTGCTGGGTCCCAGGATGTTCCAGACTCACCCTCAGCCACATGATTCTCACTGCTATTGGCAGATGTGGAAAGTCCAACGGTGCCATTTGCTGGCTCTGTGCTTGGCTCAGCTAACTCAACTTTGAGGAAGCCTGTGAAGTAGAACCAGAGGCCTTTTTCAGGAACCCAGGGAGAGAAGATGGTACGAGCTCTTTAACTTAAAGTTGATGAGCAAAAATTCCCTTCCCTCTCCCCATATGTACATGTATCTTTTGCTCCTCTAGCTGCCAAATAAAAATCCAGACTTGGGTAAAGAGAAATGTGTTACACACAAAAGTGTGACAGCAAGGAGCAGGGGATTATGGGGGAGGGCAAGGGTTCTTCTAACAGAAAGAATGCTCTGAACATGACATATACTAGCATCCATCCCCAAACCAGAAAGGGCTTTTTCACATGTTTTTGTTTGCATGTGTGTATGCATTTTGTATGTGTGTGGGCACACATACACATGTACAAGTGTGTGTGTGTGTGCTCATGCATGCACAAAAGTGTGTGTGTGTGCCAGAGGGTTGATGCCAGGTGTCTTCCTCAATCACATACTTTTTGAGACAAGGTCTCTCACTGAACATGGGACTCACAGGTTTGGTGAGACTAGATAACTAGCAAGTGTTAGGGATCCTCCTGTCTCTGCCTCCCAGTACTGGGATTACATTTTCACATGGGGGCTGGGGTTCCAAGTTTAGGTTCTCATGCTTATGTAATCAACTGAACCATCTCGACAGCCCCCCCCCACCGACAAAGGGCTTTTATAGGGGGATAATGTCATGGTTTGATCTAGGCGTCCCCAACAAACAAATGGATGTGTTCTGAGTGATTGATTCCCAGCTGATGGCAGTTCAGGTATTAGAATTTAGCTGGAGCTGTGTTATTGGGGGCAGGCTTATGGGGATTATAAGCCAGCTTCCCCTTGTCAGTATTTGGCACACCTTCCTGCCACTGTTTGCAGTGCTGTGGCAGAGGTGATGCCCACCCCTCTGCTCATGCCATCATCTTCCCTGCCATGATGGAGTCTCCCTTTGAGTCCATAAGCCAAATAAACCCATTCCTCCACAAGCTGCTTTTGCTTGGGTTCTTTCTGCACAGCAACTGGAAAGCTGACTGCAACAGATTTGGTACCAGAAAGCGGGGTCATCTATTGCTGCTAGGACCCTGATTCTGTGGCTTTGGCATTTTGGAATTGATTTGCAGGAGGAATGTGAACGGATTTTAAACCTCATCCTAAGAGACACTTTGAAGTGTTGATGGACCATTCTGGTCAGAATTAAAATACCTGAATTCATTAAGAACTATGGACTGTGAGGTTTGGCTTACAAGGGTGAGAAAGAACTTTGTCAGGACTGTGCTAGAGGCAGTTCTTATGAGAGGCTTGCTGCATTCTTCCTGCCTGTGTCCTGGGAACCTGTGCAGGGTTGCTTTACATAAAAATGGACTGGTGTGAGCAGATGGAGATGACACAGAAAGAAAAGATATCTTTGAGCTGAAACTGCTGCCCATTCAGCTGCAATTATTAGAGAGATTACAGCCATTGAGATTGGGCCAAATGATCTGCATTGAAACAGGAAGAATGCGGACTCTTTGAATTAAGTGGCTTGAATGCTTTGTTCCCCCCCCTGGATTAACACGTTGGCAGCCCACCTGGTTCTGTGAAGTATAACAAATGCAAGAAGAGAGGGTCATTGGATCTGCACCACAGTTTTGTTTTTGAAAAATGGCCATTGGCAATGTGAAGCAGGTGTGTTAGATTGCCTGCATGGAGGCTGATGGAGCCATGAGGATGAACTGTGGGTTGCAATGGAGACCCAATAAGATGCCAGGACTATAAATGACTGCCAAGGTGAGCTGCCAGCACTGCAAGAAGTTTTCCTGGACTGAGTAGCTGAGCTGGAGGGGCAGAATTGAATCTCCAAGAGACTTGTTACTGATTAGAATTATCGAACTTGGAGTTAGGGACTGATGTTGCTCTGTTGGTTTTAAATCTTATATTGGTTCCATCTGTTTTTGCCATGCCTCCTGTTATGTTTTACAGTGTAAATGTTCTGTGCCATATTTTTTTTTGTATTATGGCTCAGTTGAAAGAAAAACTCTGGGGACTTAGGAATTGAGCTGAACACATTGTATTTTGTATCATGTATGATTATTAGCTTGTGGTGGTTAGGGGCAGACTGTCATGGTTTGATTCAGGTGTCCCCCTCAAACAAATGAATGTGTTCTGAGTGATTGATCCCCAACTGATGGCTGTTTGGGTATTAGAACTTAGCTGGAGCTGTGTTGTCTGGGGTGGGCTTATGGGGGTTATAAACCAGCTTCTCCTTGCCAGTTTTTGGCACACCTTCTTGCCGCTGTTTGCAGTACTGTGGCAGAGGTGATGTCCAGCCCTCTGCTCATGCCATTGTTTTTCCTGCCAGGATGGAGACTCCCCTTGAGTCCATAAGCCAAATAAACCCATTCCTCTACAAGCTGCTTTTGCTTGGGTTCTTTCTGCTCAGCAACTTGAAAGCTGACTACAACAGATAAAGTCTATAAATAGCCAAGTAGGAGGCAGAGATGTCAGTAGATCAGAGATATTTTGCCCTGGAGTTATTTTGGTGCCTGGGAGGAGCCATTAAGTGGAAGGAGAGACAGGGAGGGAGGGAAGGAGGAAAAGAGGAAGGGATAGAGAGAGAAACTGTCTTTGCTCAGGCTAGAAATTAAGGCCTCTGGGTGAGGAGAGAATCTTCACCAAGTTTGGTAACAAGGAGTTTGTTCAGACTGGCCAGAGTTCAGTTAATCCTTCAAAAGGTAAAGAATGGAAATTTGGCAGGTACATACCTGTCCTTGTGAATGGCGAGCAAGGGGACATCCATGTATCCAGCCTAAGTTACATGAGGAAGGCTAGTTCCTTACAAGATGCCATTTTCTAATGCCCCAGAGCAAATGAGGCATTCAATGATACCATTTCTAACAATTAACCTCTCGTTCCCCTATCCTACTGCCTCTCTGTGAAAAGTGCTTTATTTTAAGAAAGACTATAACATTCTTCTTGTTGAGCCAAGACTCAAAGTTGGCCAGGCAGCTATGCTGTTCTTAATAATGGAGACAGGATATTGATTTCAGGGCAGTAAGGTCCCTGCCATACTGCTCTCTGCTACTTTCCACTATTTCCAAATCCAATTTTCCATGCTGCTCTTTTTTTCTGACCTAGGAATAAAAGACTATTCTGTGACAAAGCCCAAGCCAGCATGCCCTGGATCCTGTCCTCCAGAGGGCCAGTTCTGTGGGACCTTCATTCTCAGTTATGATATCAGTTACTTCTCACTGACTCTCCCACATTTCAGTTACTTAGTTCAAACCAATAAAACCCTGATGGCTCCCCTCTTCCAATTCTGCAAAGTCTGAGGGGTTTTCAATGAGATACATCTGTTCCTTCCCATGCCAACCTGGATGAAAGCCCTGTGCATCCAAGGTTTCTACACAAGACTCCCTTACATGATCACTCTTCCAGTCTTATAATTTTAGTTAAAAATAAGATATATGAGCCGGGGAGGCATCTCAGTTGGTAAAGAGTTTGCCTTGCAAGCATGAGGACTTGACTTCAATCTCCACAATACATATAAAGCAGACCTGGTGGTACATGCTTGTAATCTCAGTGCTCAGGAGGTAGAGACAGGTGGATCCCTTGAGGCCCTGGTGATGGGAACAACATGCACAATCTTGGACATTGATACAATAATAATGACCCATTCCTTTGCTTTCTGCTGGTGGTCATGTTTCATTTCTTCTGTTACTATTGGATTTAGATTGCTACTTCTGCCCCTTATAAGGTCTATATTTCTAACTTCCTAAGGATTAAAGATCTCACTGAATGAATTCTAAATTACTAATGGAATCCTAAATAGTGTTTTACTTACCCAGGGAATTTCAAGAGCTGGGACTTTCATGCCGTGTCAAGTCCTCTAAATGCAGAGAGAGTCTTCTCACTTATGAATCCTTCATAGTTCCTCTAATGCGAGGTCATATGTGTGGATAAAATTGTCCAGAAACCCATGTTTTGTGAATGAGGATATCGGAGCTCAAAAGATGAACAGTTTCTTCAGTAAATGAGTCCTACATGATCTAATTTAACACCCTCTTCCTTATAATTCAAGACTCAAGGTTCCATGGTCTTATAAGAATTTTCCCTGGTTACTTTAGGTGTCTGGCTTCCCCTTGAGATGACCTTTGCAGCATCAATTGTAAGGAACATTTTCAGCTCTAGAATGCAGAATTTGATAACTGTTGATTTTTATTTTATAAGAGGTTTTCTTCTTCCTGCTAGTTCAGTTTCCATGAAAAGGCAATACCAACTCTTCAACTTTTGAGGTGGCTTTTTGAACACCTCTTCCTCTTCCATGCTGTGCTACATGTTAACAGTTGTGGCCTCTGGCTCAGAGGACAGATGTCTTCTAAGACAAGACTGCACCTCTCCTGAGCAGTCCTAGGTCTCCTCACTGCCTGCTGAATGGTTTGTCACAACTGTCCCAGGTCTTCTCACTGCCTGCTGGATGGCTTGTCCAGCCTGTCAGTGACTCAGATTGATCATCTTGGGTTTGTTTTCCTCAAACACTGTTCTTTGTTTTCCTGCTATCAGAGAAAGCAAATCTTGCTCCCCTAGGGTGAAGTTCTACTTCTTTGGGAAGCCAGTGACTGGTGGAAACATTCTAGAATACCTTAAGACAGGTATTCTCAACCTCAGCACTGTCAGCGTTTGGGGCAGATAATTCTTTGCTGTGGGGTGTTCCATGCAGCAAAGCACAATGAGCAGTACCTTTACATGCCACACCCAGTAGCTGCTGGGACCACCCTCCATCCCCTCGATGTCTCCAGGCATTGTCCAAAGTCCCCTGTGGACAAATGTGTGCCTGGTTGAAAACTCGCTCTCTTAAGGGAGCAGAAAAGCTATCTGACACTGAGCACAGGGCTCTCATTTCTACCTTCGTGGGAGTGACAGGAAGTTAACCACAGAGGCTAATCAGATTGGGGCTCCATGCTGTAGGAGGGAACTCAAATGTGCACTGCTTTGGAGGAATCAGCAGTGTCTTTTTTTTTTTTTCAAGTTTCTTGTTTGTGTTAGCACACACAGAAGCACACTGAAGAAGGCACACCTCCATGACATCACCCAGGCCTTCACATTGTAGAGTTTAGCAATACTCTTCAAGCCTATCAGCTTGTTCTGATTTGGCTCCTGAGGTCCTAACAAAGGGACAATTTATCATTCCACTGCTACATTTTTGTTAAAGCCATCCTTTGGTAACTGAATTCAATAATCTTTTAAAACTTTTGCACTGGATTTATTTATTTCCTTTCTAGACACAATAAGGGCAGATATGTATTTTCTTTGGTCATAAATTAAGCAAAATAGAAATAATTTAATGCGGGGCCAGGGAGGTGGATCAATGGGGAAGAACTCTTGTTGTACAAGCATGAGGGCCAAATTCACCCTGGGTTTGATCCCCCCACCCTGAGTTTGATTCCCCAACACCCATGGAAACAGTAGGGCATGGACACACACACCTGAAATCCCGGTCTCATTGTGAGGGGAAATGAGGATCACCGGGGCTTGCTGATCAGTTAACGTGACTGAAGACAGCAGCACAGAGTTCAGTGAGAGATGTTGTCAAAAGGAAGCAAGTGGTTGAGCAAAATGAGGAGGAGGAGAAGAAAGAGGAAGAAGAGGGCACCCATTGGTTTCCTCTGGCCTCTGCTCGTGTGTGCACGGCTCACATGTATACACTACACATCATTCATCAACACACACACAAGAAATGATTTAATCAAAAAAATCTCTAGTAGGTTGAACTGTCATTGTTTCTCACGCCATCTCCTTTTTCTTACCACAAGTGATCCAATTGCTTCCATTAGTGAAGAAAACCCCCTTAGTAGAGTACGGCCAGGGTTATACCCTGTAATGCCGCTTGCTAATCAGTGTACAAAACAGCAAGGGTCCTAACCAGTCATTACCATTTCTAATACTGTCTCACTTCTTTCCTAGCCTTCTAACCCTTCCAAGCCCATCACTGTATGCCCAGGGTTGTTTTAATGTGTCTGCCTCCCCACTGCTTTTCCTGGTCTTAATCAGACTAAGTGATAGTCCTGATTTGAGGCTGTTCACCCATAGGGGACGTTTATCACATCATCTATATTCTAAAATGCACTTGGCTTTGGTCTGGTAGGCCTATCTGCCACCCACAGCCTGTAGCACTAAGATGATGGTTATGTGCTCCCAGGAGGCTGGACACCTATTAGTTCCCTCTGATTGCAGGGGATGTTGTTTGGAGAAAATGGCTTGGCACAGTCACAGCAGATAACAACAGGGTTCTACTTGGCTCAAAAATATACTGAAGGGGCTGGAGATATGGTTCAGCAGTTAAGGCATTTGCCTGCCAAGCAGAAGGGCTTGAGTTTGATTCCCCAGTACCCAAGTAAAGCCAGATGCATAAGGTGGTGCATGTGTCGAGTTCATTCACAGTGGCTAGAGGCCCTGGTATGCCCATTTCCCCCCCTCAATAAATAAACATAATATTAAAATATACTTAAAAATTCGTTTTAAATCTCCATGTGATTGAGGTAGGCAAAGGCTGAAGAAGGAACACTGTAATTTGGGACTTTGTAAATCTAGTTGGTTAGTAGGGACAAGGGAAGATGAAGATGTGTCATGAGGACACGGGAAGTGTTAGATCCTGGAATCTGTCCATGATGCAACCTGTTTCTATGACGTGGTAGGTACCTGGATGCTTCATTAGAACAATGTGGAGGTTTGAATGTAAAATGCTGGCCTGAGGCTCATGTGTTCAAATACTTAATCTCCAGCTGGTAGGACTGTTTGGGAAGGTTGCAGAGCCTTAGGGAGGTGAAGCCCTGCTGGAGGGAGTATGTCACTGGGGGCAGGCCTTGAGGTTTGGGGTTTTAGAGCCCAACCCCGCTTGCTTCCTCCCTCCTGATACAATAAAAGGACACCTGTTTTCTGCTCTTGCTGGGCTTTCCCCACCATGATGGACTTTACCCACTGGAACAGTAAACTGAAATAGACTCTTCCCTTCCCTAAGCTGCTTCTGGTCTGGTATTTTGCCCCAGTAATGAAAAAGCAGCCAATATAACCAGTGACAATGTGGTGGGTTGACGGTCACTTCTGTGCCACAGACTCCAGGGAGTCTTGTCAACCAGTGAGCAGAAGGTCCCATCCTGACCATACCTCAGAACAACAGACACAGCCATCACCCAGGGTGAGTTCAAGATAACAAGGATGGTAAAATTCCTCACAAAACTGCTGGAACCTCTTTGGGAATTTAAAAAAATTCCCAACCATTGATATTTTTCATTCTCTGGCTAACTGAAGACAATTACCGGCCCTCTTCTTTCCTTTTAACAAACTGAATTTGCTGAAGCCAACTGTCTTACTATGGAGCCAGTTTTAATTTTCTGTATTACATTCTCAAGGAAGAGACTTGGAATCCTGGTCAATCCAGGCATGACCTTGACAGGGTCTGTGAGTTGGAGTGATTCTCAGCCTCAAGGCGTTGCTGCCGCTCTGGAGGGACCCTGTCCCAAGCTGCCCTAGATTTTTTTTTCTTCTTCTCAAAATTAACTTGTTAGGATGTGGCGAGGCTTATGGTGGCAGAAAATCAGTGCTTCGATCACGAAGATGCTAAATTATGAACAGATGGTAAATGAGCTCCAACACTTTTATTTTCCACTTTAGTCTAAGATGGAGAGAGGAGGGACAGCTCTGCTTCTGGAAGAGACACCTTGCTACCAGAACTTTCCATTAACATGCTTCTATAGTCAGATGCCAGGATGCCCCACAAGATCAGAATGTTCCCTTAAAACACCAAGAAATTCATACTTTTGGGATGTACTTTCTGAGCTACAATAACAACCATTACCCTGTCTCACATTTAGGAACCTTGGATCAGTTTACAAGGAACATTCTGGAACACTCCATCATTTGAAATGGAACCTGGGAAGTTGAGCTAGATGGACATGCAAAGCGAGGACTGTATGGACTCCATCCTAAGGGAGCATGAAGACGGAAAAGGCACCTGGGGGCAGATGGATTGCACTCACTAGTGACCCCTGCACCCAGGCCCAAGGCCAGAATGGTTTTGCTCTATCCATCACTCGTTTCTGGAGGACACTCTGCTTTTAGCTGGAATAGGGTGTTTACAGGGCAGGGGCTGGTGCTTCATGACGTCATTCTAAGGTCACTAGGGAGGCCAGGATCAGGGCACAGCCGGGTTCCTGTTGTGAGCCTCAGGGGTGTCACTACCCAGTGGCAAAGGCCACTGAAGGCTGATTTTAAACACATGTGAAACCAAGTGCACTTCCACACATTTATTTTTACCATTCAGTTGACTCAGTGTGTGAGTCCTCACTGCTGAAGGCGACAGATGCCACTTCCCACCCACAGCCCACCTGGCCCTGTGAACTGGGAAGGCCTCACTGTAGTGTCTGCAGGGGAGAGAAAGAATCCTTTTCCAAGGAAACCCATAGGCAAGAGCACTATGGTCCCAGGCCACATAGGAATTCCAACAGTTTCAGAACTACTTCCTCTGGGGACAACCAGTCCTGCTAAGGACTATGTTATTCTTACGGAGAGAAAAAAATGGGTGGCACAGGAACCCTGGATGATTGGGTCTCTGGTATCATGAAACTTTCTTCTCTTTGTTCTCTTTAAAAGAAAAAAAATGTTGAAATCTCACCAAATTAACAATGCTTGTTGCAATTTAACTTATACTAATCTCAATCTCCTTTGGAGAGTATGTTTGTACTTTTCAGAAGGCAGCAGAATGATGGACACCCCAATTCCACCAACAAGACCTGGGATGACGGATGACTCCCAGGCAGGAGATGAACCACTCCTAACGCATCATCTCGGGCTCAGGTGAAATCATAGAGGAAGGGCGGGATGAGCAAGAGTGCTGCTTCCACAGCAAGTCAGGCAATGGAGGCAGACACCAAGGATGCTCAAAACGTCCAAAGCCTAAACCTAGAGACTCTTAGAGTTCAACAGTAAAGCAGACTTAAAACTCACCCACCATGGCTCAGGGAATGTTGAGGAAGAAGAGGCAGAAAGAATGTACAAGCCATGGTGGGGGAATACAAAACACTGTCTATTGCTTGCACAACTCATACCCCTCCAACCCATGGACTGTTCTAGCAAGCCCATTGAGGAGGGCCCTTAGTGGATTGGGGGTAGGGAGAAGGGAAATGGGGGCACCAACACAAGACTTGTTCATACTGAGTTTCTACTTATTAAATAAATAAATAATTGTGTTTTAGAAAAAGAAAAAGAAAAACCTGCACACCTGATGGCAGAGAAGACAGGCAACCTTGATTTTCTCAAGTGTCTTAAAAAGATTTGAGGAGAAGAGATGGATAAAAGGGACTAGGTTCCACAGGACTATTTTCTTTTTCCTTCAATGTATATGTTTGCTGCCATGTTTTATTTCCTTACCTCACACAAACAAAGCCAGCTCACCGTGGAGGTCTTAAAAAAATAACAGCAAAAGCATCAATGTGGGAAAGAATCTGTTATCCTAACTACTTCCAGAAAACACGAGTGATTTTCCTTCCTGTTTCTTCTCAGTACATCTAGACTTCAGAAATGCTCAGAGCACATGTACTCATTTGGCCCAACTCTTCACGGCTTATAAATCCTTACCATCTCCACCTTGTTATTAACTTCAGTGTCCATTTGATACTACCTGTAACATTATATATAGAAAGCTGCATGATTTTTTGAAGATAGTAAGTGATGTTCCTTCTTTTTGTTTAAAGTTTCCTCTTTTGTTCTGGCCTTCTGTCTCTCACTCCTTTTAAGTGAATAGAATGTATTGTGTTTCCTCTACCCACTGGGTATCTACAATAGGCATCTGGTGGACAAAGATGGTGATCACATTTCTGGTAGGAATATTAAATGATGTACTTTGAAGAATAATTTGGAAGTTAATATAAGGTCAAATATACCTCTTCTTTCTAATTCAGGAACTATATTACCCAGGAGAAATATTTAAATACACTTAGACTTGTTTAAAAATGTTTCTAATGCCCACATCTGGAAACAGCCCTAATGTCCACCCATCAGATCACTAATGGATCATTTCCTGTCTCCTAAAACAACTCAACCACACAAAGAGATGAATCACTGATACACACAAATCTCAGGTACATGTTGCAGGGAAGAACTCAGGAGACAAGAACACATATTATATTTATTTATGTGAAGTTCTGGAATGACCAAAACAAATCAGAGATGATATAAATCTGAAATGGGTTACCTTGATATACACACTGCAATGTGTCAATTCTTTTGCTGAAGGATGCCAAGTTGGTTCAAATGTCAGTGTGCAAACATTTCTATGATGTGGTGACTTAGAGTCCTATGGGCATGTATTCACAATGGAATTTTATCCATAAAGAATGAAGTCATGTTGTTTTCAGCAAAATTAAGCAAATTAAGTCTACTCAGGAAGACAAATATCATTTGTGGATCTTGGATTTTATATAGATAAATCATGTCATTTATGTATATATGACATGAATGTGGAAGTGAAATCATCGATGGAATGAAGGGGACTAAGAGGACATGGAGTGAAGAAAAGATATGAGGGGAACATGGTCAAAGTATATCATAGATTTGTGTAAAATGTCCTTAAGAGGGGTTGGGGCAATGGCTCAGCAGGTAAGAACACATGTCAAGTAAGCATGAGGGCCTGAGAAGACCCATGTCTGCTCCTCAGCACTCATGTAAGAAGCTAGGTGTGGTCATGCACACCTGTAACCCCAGTTCTGTACACTCATGAATACATACACACACACACCACAAATATTCTTGTGAACCCCCACATATATATATATATATATACACATATGAATTGTCTAGGATGACAGAAATGTTCTGTGTTTCACAGGGATTAATATTCACACATTTGTCAGACGCATAGAACTAAATGCACATGGTCACCACTTCTCACTGCATACATCTCCCAACTATACTACCAATTGGAAGCTTTGCTAACAAAGATGTACACAGTTTTATTTTAGAGCAGTCAGAATTATAAGGTTTCAGGGCTGGAGAGATGGCTTGGTGGTTCAGACACTTGCTGGCAAAACCTACCGATCCAGGTTTGGTTCCCCAATACCCACATAAAGCTAGATGCACAAAGTGGTGCATGAATCTGAAGTTCATTTGCAGTTGCTAGAGGCTTTGATCTGCCAATATTCTCTCTCTGTCTCTCTCTCTACTTGAAAATAAATAAAATATTTTTTAAAAAGAATTATATGGTTTCAAATCAAGAGTGATGAAACATTCTTATTTCTCAAATAGGATTCTGAAATTGGATAAATGGCCATTGGTACTGCCCTGGTTGGTGCCAATTAGGTGGAATGACTCACCTCAGGACCTGCAGACTGAGTCAGCTATGGCTCCTCATCTGTGAACTCAGTACTGATGAGGATTACGTTATCTCCAGGTCAGGAATCTCAGGAGTACTATTTCATTTCATCCCCAATAGGATCTCTGAAGTGATGGTTTTTCATTTCCATTCTTTCCATTTGGGAACTGAAGCTTAGTAGGGTTGCAGTTTTTTGTGAATGAGGAAAAGAACAAATCTAGGATTCCAACCCAGCTCTGCCTGTTGTTCAGAGCTCAGGCTCTTAATCACTGTGGAGCACTGAAATATAAAGCATTTGAAAATTCATTTCAAATGCAAGTAGGCTACACGAAGGAGGGATAAATGATATTTAGAGAAACTGAGTAGAATATTTTTGGTAAAAGTGAAACACTGTGATATGATGAATTATCTGTTGCATAAGCTAATAGTTTCATCACATTTGCTTTCTTGCGATAGAACATGCTCGCATGCCCGGGCTTTGAGAAAAAACAGCATCTGTGCTTACCCCAGGATCTTTCCTTAATGACACTGAGATGTGACTCAGCAGAGGCAGACCTCCTCTTTCAAGAAACTGCTAGGAAATTCCCCCACCAGCTTCATATGCTTAGAACCATGGAACATAGCCAGGGAATTAGGAAAATGACAGGTTAGAGGGGAATGCATTCTCAATCTCAATTAAATCAAGACATCTCTTGAGGTGGGACACTGGGTGCTGGATCGCATCTGCCCAAACAGAAAGAGAGAAGCAGAGGCTAGAACTGACCAGACTTAGGAGCCTTGATGTCAGGGCAGGGAGAACTCCTCTGCCATCTGTGCTAGATGCCAGTGCTTAGAAGGGATGCCCTGAGAAGTTCTTCCTGCTCTCCAGGTGCAGGGGCTGGAGAAAAGGTGTGAATAGCCGCATGTGAATGAAGAGGCCTGTGCCTGGAAGCACTTTGATGTCTGCGGTGCAGTACGCAGTTCAGTTATGGAGTGGAGAGTCCTCTCATCCCCACAAATCCAGGTTCCTGTTATAAAAGGAGAATTGTGCTAAGTGACCATGAATGTGAAGCATTAACACCTGCTGGACATCTGTTATGCTAGGGCATCAGAACTTGAATGTACCTGTGCCCTGACTACAGCATGAGTGAGTGTGTTGGGATGGAACACAAGAAGCCAGGACCCCTCTTTTGAAGAGGTTAACAGGCTGTTTCCCCTGCCCTGTTGCACTACTGTAAATGAAGTGAATGGAAACAAATTAAATTAAACTGGGGAATATTGATTTCAAAAAGAGGCAAGAAAATTCATAGTAGGATTTATTAAAGTGTAGTCAGTGGCACACTGCATCAGATTCACCTGGAAGGCTTGTTTAAAATCAGACATTTAGTTATTTATTCATGGAGCAAATAGTATATTGATTCCTTCTGTATGATGGGCACATTTTAAGGTATTGTTGGGGGGAGAAATGAATAAATATCTATTCACCCAAGACAGGACACCAGTGACATTGTACAAGAAATAATTCCACCAAGTTGTAACTTAGTGAAGCAATGAGCTTACTTGGGTGACTTAACAGGAGCATGGACGACTCAAGTTTAATTAGCTGGGCTTGGCTAAGGGTGAGTCAAAAGCCACTCTTCATTCTGTATCCTATTATTGAGTACTGCAGAACTCATTTCTCTCCACTTCTTGGGTGACCTCATCACTTGAAAAGGATCAAAAGCTCTTCAGGTCACTGCTAGCTAATAAAATATACAGTCCCTTCTGATTTTAAAATTCCAGTATCTCAACCATATTAGAACCACATTAGAACATATATTTGGTCACTTTTATAAAATTAAATTTTTTCATAAAAGATTATGCTCTTATATCCCCTCTTCCTTGCCCTCATTCCACTGAGGGCCCTTCTCAGTAGAGTTACCGGTATTCAGTGTGAGGTTCTGAGGGCCTCAGTCTTTGTGGGGAGGGCATGCTTCCAGTTACTCCTACCCTCCCTGAGGCTCTTACAATCTTTTGGCCCCTTTTCCCACAATGTTCCCTGAACCTTGCCAGGCATGACAGAAGTCTGATTCAGTTTTGAGTTCTCCACATCCTCTGGATTTCTGCTGATGAGTTTTGAGTGACCATAATGTTTGTCACCATATCCTGGGAGCTGGTTGTCAGGCTAGCAGTGAGAACAGTATTCATGTTATTGCTTCCCCCACTACTCACCACCAAGACATTTTGTTCAACCATGCTCATCACTACTCTATTCATGATAGCTAGGAGCTGGAGTCAGCCCAGCTGCCCATCAACAGACAAATGGTCAATGAAGATGGGGTACCTATACGCAATGGAATTCTGTCTGCTCAATGGTGAGGAAAAATAAAATAATGAAATTTGCAGAAAAAAATGGACTTGTAAGAAATCATACTAAGCAAAGTCACACAGGCTCAGAAAGACAAGTGTGTGTGTTCTCTCTCACACACCCAGTTCCTAACCTGGAACAGCTTGAGTTGACTGTAAGCGGTCAAAAGCATCAGGAGTATTGACATGGAGTTAGGGTGCAGCTAGGAGAAAGGGGAACGAGAAGCAAAGGGAGGAGCAGCTACTCAACAAGCAGGTCCAGGGACAGGAGAAAAACATAGAACACAGGGAGTGAAGGGTACTGGTGCTAGGAGGGCAAGGGGGAAGAAATGGTACAAAACAAATGAAAACATGAATCAGCACCTTATAAACCTTCCTCCTGGATAGCATTCTAAAAGCTACAGCCCTCAATAAGAGGGGGGGTTATGGTGGCCTGGACAAAAGTGTCCTGTAGAAGGTGGAGTTAGATTACTCCTAAAGCAATGGGCTTTGGCTGGCAAATCCCAGGGCCAGAAATGGGTTACCTCCCACTGTGAACTGTTGGTCAGGGAGACGCATGAGATCCCCAAAACAACGTAGGCCATTGCTAAAACACTTGACACCACAGCCTGTGATCATAGGACATTGGGAAATGATGCTGGAACTGAGAGGGAAACCACTCTTTTAGGATTGGACATGAGACCCACTTAGTGGGTGTCATGGTTTGATCCAGGTGTCCCCCACAAACAAATGAATGTGTTCTGATAGATCGATCCTCAGCTGATGGAAGTTTGGGTTTTACAACCTCGATGAAGCTGTGTTGTCAGGGGCGGGCTTATGGGGTTATAAGCCAGCTTCCCCTTGCCAGTATTTGGCACACCTTCCTGCCGCTGTTTGCAGTGCTGCGGCAGAGGTGATGTCCAGCCCTCTGCTCATGCCATTGTTTTCCCTGCCAGGATGGAGTCTCCCCTCAAGTCCGTAAGCCAAATAAACCCATTCCTCCACAAGCCACTTTTGTTTTGGGTTCTTTCTGCGCAGCAACTAGAAAGCTGACTGCAACAGTGGGAGAACTCTGGCTCGATTTTATTTTTTACATCTGAGCAGATAATTAATTCTTGACTAATATAACCTAGATGCATTATGGACCTAAGTATTTGAAAATTGTCATCCCTTGATAAAGATGGTTGCTGATAAGTTTGTATTCAATATCTTTTAGTAACTGCAAAAAAAATCAAGTTATACTTTGTTAATGTCCCTATGTACATGGGCCAGAGACTACTGACTGCCAAATACTCTTTGGAGTTAAAGTAGTGCAATCTCATTTTGTGGCTATTATGGGACAATTTGCCCAGTGTATGATAACTGTGAAGTGGAGAGTTTATATTCTATCCCAATTATACCTTATCCTATTCATGCATATGGTTATAATTTAAACAGTCTTAAAAACAGAATTACCCTGTATTATTTTCTATCCCTTATTATATTATGAAACAGAACATATAGTTGACTTCCATTTTCCTTTGGTTAATTATTTTGTTATAGCAATAACACAAATCAGAATAATGGTGTTTTAAGATTCAGAACACTCATTTTCACAAGAAAAATTGTCATAGGAAGTGGAAATAGAATAAGCTTCACTCAGAGATGGTGACCTAACTCCTCCTTCTGGCTGGTTTACAGTTGTGGTTCTCAGTCTAGCTGCCTTGGCCTGAAGGATCTTTTTATGCAATTTAAACACACTCTCTGTTCTCAGACCTGAGATAAACCAATTTCACATCTCCCATTTTTGCAAGCAAAGTGAAAGAGGCTCTTGATGGAAATGAAATTAATGCTTAGCTCAGACCAGAGAAATATGTAACAGCTCTGTTAAAAATACCCTGTCCGGAAGGATGAATTAACATAACTCATGCTGAAGGCATCTTCTTGAACCAAGTACCTCTTGAAGTGGAGACAGGTTAAGACACAAACACTGAAGTTAAGGTGCTGAGATATATTTGTATCAAAATAATTTTCTCTCCATTCCTCCAAATTGGGAAATTGCTGCACAGAAAAGAGCAGGGAACTCTGACCTCAGAACACAACACCAATGAAAAACCAGCTTGTGGCATTGATATTCCATCCCACCTCCTTCTAGGAGAGGGGACAGTCCACTCTAATAGGTCACGTCCACCTGTAGGATTTCCCCAAGTTGTCATTCATTACTGTATCTTTTGGGCTTTAGTAACCATTTTTAACTACTTTTTCCAACGGGGAAATAAAAGTTCTAACAAACTAAACAAAAGTGAAAATATTAATGAAACTAAAATAGCAATTTTTATTCAATTAAGAGGATTATACCTAATCAAACTAATTAAGATAATTTTACCTAATCAAACTAAAATAAAGCTAAGGTTAAACCAAAAGTGTTAGTTAAAAATTATAACTGAAAAACATTTCAAGAACTCTCTTAAAGGCAGCCAAGCCCGCCTACTAAACAAATGTACCTTTTTTCCAACTGAGATGTCACTGCAGGAACTCAGGTACATGCTTAGCAGGTGACACAAGCATGAGGGGCTGAGATGCCCTGAGACAGCCTGCGTTTGATCCTCAGCCTTCATATTAAAAGTCGGACATGATTATGCTCACTTGTAACCTCAGCACTTTGGGGGCCAGAGACAGGAGAATCACTGGGGCTCGCTGGCCAGCAAATCTTCCTGAATACAGCAGCTCCAGACTCAATGGAAGACTTTGTGTCAAGGAAACAGTACATTCCAGTGACAAGGGAAGACGACATTCTCCTCTGGCCTGTGCACATGCACACAGGATGTTTGACTACGCACACACCTGCAGACACTGTATGCACACACACCACACTACACATCACACACAAACACACACGCAAATTAAAGTGAAAAAAAGTATTCTTGTCATTCTTGTATTCTCAGCCAAGCAAAAGGAACTGCTGAGTTTGTATTTGTGTCATTCAAGAGATCTTTGCCAGTGGACAAGTATAACATCTGAAGGCAGAAGTCTGTTCTGTCAAATTTCGTCCTGATGTTTCATGCTGAAAATATTGACTTCAAAATGTTTGACATTAGAGCTGAATAAAGACATCCGTCAGCATTTCAGGCAGGAACATTGTTGATAGCTTTCCTTGTGGAAAGACCTTGGTCCTGAGCTGTAGAAAGAACTCTGCAAAACCAGGGAAGGGCTGTTGTCACAGAGTCTCACAAACTCTGGTACTTTAGTACAAAATGCTATGGTGACATTTGGCCCAGGCTTAGGATGGGGGAAGTGTGCAGTGTGTCCAGAATGCAAAAACATGGGTGATACCATCTAGGGGTGTTGGGTTCATTTGTTCTGCCAAGCAAAGAATTAAAAATTGGAAAGTATTCAAAAGAATAAAGTTTATTTCAGAGTAAGAGAGAAAGAAAGTAGACTTCTCTGTGAGGAGGAGACTCCCAGAGCTGGTAAAACTCACAGTTCTGGTGGAAACTGAACTTTTATTGAATGTGTAAGCCCACCCATCCTGAGACCATGGTTGGTCGGCTTGAGTGAAGGTGAAAGCGTTGGTTGGTCCATGCTGTATCCAGTTCTGCGAAGGTCCCAATAAGCCTGCCAAGCCAGCCATCCCCAGGCCAGGAAGAAGTGGAGTCACTCTACTGCCATTGTGAGATGAACTAGATACAGCTCTCCTTGTATATTACTGATTGTCTCACTGTTTGGGAGGAAGACAGGAAATATTTAGGGTGCCTCCCTCAAACCTGGTCCTACCCTCTCCTCTGTGATCCACCTCAGGTGTCACACTGGCTTAACCTTCTCTATTCATGTTATCTGCCCTATGGCCTCAGAAAATCTTTTATTCAAAGAATCTTCATGTCCTAAGGGAATTCTGATGAATGGTTTTTGGAGTTGCTTAAAGTTGAGAAAGGACTGAGAGAGAGTTTGCCTCTCATCACAAAGAAAAGGGATGAGAGAAACAAACTAGCAGGGACCCACTTCAGTCAAAGCTTGGCCACTGCTCACTGATCAGATTAAATAAGGAGTTCTCCTGTAGAAGTTTTATTGTTGATTAACAGCATTTGTGCCATGCCCCAAACCAACCAGGAATGAGTGACACAGCAAACAACAGTGGCTATGCAGTGCCCACCTCACCTCCTAGGCCAGCATCATGAAAGATCACTTCCTGAACAGGCCTTTGGCTGAATGAGAGTGAACAGCTACTATACCATATGGGGATCTTGCAGCCCAGTGACTTTGAGGATCAACTTCAGCTTTTAGAGCTGGAAGTCCTCAGGGACTTCATTATTGTACACTATAAAATGTAAGTGCCCACAGAATTAAAAATGTGCAAAGGGGAAGGTTGGGAGAGAGGAAGATGTGGGTATAGAGGTGAGAGTGTAAGTAGCTATATTGTTTCCCCAGAGGAAGCCAAATGTACTTGGAGCTCTGACATCACATGTTCAGATCTCTCCTCTTGGACAGAGCAGATACATATACCAGACTGCCAGAAGAAATGGATTTGTTAGTCTTGTGTAGATATTCATATGTGTGCATGTGTGAATGTGGGCACATTCTTGCCATGGTGTGTACGTGGAGGTCAGAGGACAACTTTCAGGTTCTTCTTGCCTGTCACCTAGTTTGAGACACAGTTTCTCACTCTTCTCTTCTTTGCTCCCCCTGTCATTCATTTCCAGGGGTTCCTCCTGCCTCCACCCCTCATGTGACCATCAGCATTAGTGTGCTGGTATTATGAAATCCCTCTTGTCTTCCATCGTTTGGTTTGTTTTATGAGGTAGGGTCTCACTCTAGCCCAGGCTTACCTGGAATTCACAACGTAGTCTCAGGGTGGCCTCAAACTCATGGTGATCCTCCCACCTCTGCCTCCTGAGTACTGGGATTAAAGGTGTGCTTCACCACACCCAGCTAGGTCCTCCATATTTTTATATAAGTTCTGGGACTCAAATTTGGGAACTCTAGCTTGAGAAATGAGCACTTCATCCACTGAGCCATCTTCCCAGCCCATCCTGTAGCTTTCATTTGGGTCCAGGAGACAATACAGTGGCTTTCGGTACAAGATTTCTTCCCCAATGACTCCACCAAGAGCTATTTCTTTGAAAGGCATCATCAAGGGCTCTCAGAAAGCCTGCAGGGAGTCATCTGTCCCCATCCTGCATGCTGAGATTTGCTTGATTACAATTTTCTCCTTTTTTTTTGAAAAAAAAAAGCATATCTAGTACATTAACTTCCCAGAGAGAAAATGATCATGTTAGGGGCTGTTTTGAAGTCCAGCAATAAAGAAATCTTTCAACTTTATGATAGTGCTTTTCCAACTTATTTTGAACACAGTTTATGTGTACAGAACATCCATGAACGCTCCACCTCCATGACATGCCTTGGGGAGAGCTCTGCCCTCTGCCTGGCCAGAGCCCAGTCAGGAGGGAGCTGTCCATGGTCTCACAGTGCCATGGTTGACCTTACTATTCATAGGTTACCACAGTTACCTGTCTACCTGGTCTACTGCCTACTCCACACATGTCATTCTAAGCACCACTGATGATAGCCTGACTGGCATGGGATCCCATGTATTCCAACTCCAGGCTGGAAGCACCCCTAGAGTTGCATATAACCCTGTTATTGAGTGAATAAGAAACGACCTAGACACAGGAAGCAAGTTGGAGCCCAATATATTGTTTGGATTTCCTAATTCTCATCCGAGTGTGACTCTAGCCATTCTCTTTCCTCACCTCTGTTTTCCATCTCCTGCCCTCCTTGTTGGAGACTAAAAGTTCAACATCTCCTGATGTTATGTATGATCTCAACCTGACACATATCCAACAGGCCCAGGAGCTATTTGGAAGGGTGTGTATACTTTGGGAGGTGGAGACTGGCTGGTCAAAGGAAGGTTACTAGGAGTGGCCTTGTCAATGCCCTGCACATTTCTGGTTCTGCCCCAACTGTCTGTCACCATACAAACATGCTGCTAGTACATTCTCCAGGCACCACTGAGGGTAGCACTCCAACCACCATGCTTTTTTGACCATGGTTATCATGTAGATGATAAAGAACTGTGGAACCAGGCAAACCTTTCCTCCCGTATGTTTTTTATAGTAAGCATTTGGTCACTGTGACAGAAAACTAACCATATACCATCCATCACCATATATGTGCTGATATTCGTCTTGCTGTGGAATGCCCCCCCCAATAGACTCATATGTATGAATGCTGAGTCCCCACTTGGGAGCATTGTTTGGGAATTTTGTGGAATATTTAAGAGATAGAACTTGGCTGGGAGAAGTGTGTTAATAGAGGCAGGCTTTTAGATGACACAGGACACAGGCTGCCCCTTCCCTCAGCTCTGCACAGCCAGTCCATCACCGAGATCTGCTACTGCCTCCTGCAGGATCCTTCACCCTCCTCTCATTGCCAGGCAGGGGGTTCTTGCCCCAAATCCATAGTATTAAAAGGACTTACGATGGGTCATTCTGCCCCTGGGTCCTTCTGTTTCCAAGTGATCCTGCATACTCATGCCAAAAGAATACTGAACCACTTTCACAGCCCTCTACCTACTGCTCCTTAAGTGAATTCTGTGCTGAATGCCAATGGATCTCTTCTCTGTCCTCTGGCTCAGTCTCACATTCCCCCCTTCTCTGTACCTTGTTTCTGTCTTTCCCTCTCATTCTTTCTTACATGCATGATAAAAATACTCAAAAGTGGGCAGGGGAGCCTTCTAGAAGCAATCAGAAATGACTTTGTTGTGCTTTCTAAAGAAGATTCTAGCACACACCTTTCCCTGTGCATGAATCAGGAAAGATACAGGCATGCTCATAAACCCTAGAAAATCAATAAGCCAATGAATGTTTAGAAAATGTCACCAAGCATGCTAACAAAAGTATCTTTTACTCCCCAAATCTTCTAATTACATTAACTTTGTTTTTAGATGCAGCTTGCTATTAAAACTCTCAAGACTTGAAGTCTATGTTAAGATGTGGACGACTGCTACTTTAAGTGTGGATGTCATAATGTGCACAGTATGAGGGAACAAGGTTTAATTCCCCAAAGCCCAAAGGAGGAGACCATGCCAGGGCTGTCTGTGCAGACTTGTCTTGGAGCTCCTGAACGGTGTGCAGATGGAGGCAGTCTTCAGTGTGGAGGACTGTGGGTAGAGGGAAGCAAGCTCTCTTTAGGGGAGGTTCTGTGGCTGACAGTCAGCACGGGACATGCAGGGTGGGGAGGTGAGGTCCCAGGTGGGCAGTTTAGTGGGCATGAGGGCTGTGGCAGCATAAAGACACCCTCACCCCATGAGCAAGAGCCGAGAGTCCCCTGTGACTGCAGTTTACTTCATGGTCACTCAGCCATGCACATTTCATGCAAACACAAGGACTTACATTAACCATTAGAGTGGTTTCACTGAGAATCCCTTGTGGTCTCCCTCCTCCAGCCCGTGGCAACCACTGATCTTTCAGCATCTTAACAGGTTTTCTTTTTCGACCATGTCCAATCACTGAAATCATACAGCACCCGGCCTTTAGAGACAGGTGGTTCTCACTTTACAATATTCACTTTAAAGAAAGGTTAGCCCGCTCCAATGTCTGAAGTGTATGCTTTGCTAAATAAATTTCTGCTTAAACTCCGTGTCCCCAGGCTGAATTCTTTTCTTTGAAAAAATAAGAACCAAGGAGAAACTCCACCCACTACAATGTGTTTTGGCTCCATGTTTTTGCTTTGATGACTTGATGGTTCATTTTTTTTCCAGTACTGAATGATCTTCCAGTATCTGGGTAGATGTAGCAGTATGCTGGTCCATTCACCTATTGAAACGTATCTTGATTTCTTCCAATATTAGGCAATAAAGTTAGTATAACATCCGTATTCAAGCTTTTCATGTAGATGTCTTCAAACCCTTTTGGGAAATATCAGCAGCACAATTACTGCTAAGGGAATGTCAGGGAGCCTGTGTGATGACCCATTTGAGGCCTTTAGGCCACCATCCCAAGGAGCCGCAATCCTTGTCCAGTGTCACAACTAAAGCTGGGCACTTGGAGTTACAAATGGGAGATGATTATAAGACAGATTATGTTCCAGGAGGCACAATGAGTCTCTTCTGGTCTCATGGATCACATGAACACATGCCTCAGGGAGCATGATGGGAGCCATTCTTTGTTTCCTATGTTGATACCCGAGGAGATTGGCTTCAGAAAAACGCTATTTTGGAAAACCCCTTGTTAACTGTGAAACACAATGCCAAGCCAGCTTCGGCCTCTGGGGAACCTGGATATCCTGTATTTGGAATGCATGAGGCTCCTTCCACCAGGATTCCCTCCAGCAGACCTAACCCTTGTTATCAGTGGGCTATGCATTCACAGGACCCTTGAGAATCTCCTTGAGGACACCTGAAGGCATTTAGAAGCAGGCACCAGCACAGAATTGTCCCTCCCTGTCAATGGAATACTGCCAAAACTTAACCTTCCTCAGGGATTTTTTTAAAAACTCTTTATAGTAATGACCATGATGCACAGATAGCTCTGGGCACCGACATCACTTGTCCTTCTCCTTCTCAGTCTCCTGGGAAGGCTTCTTCTGTCCTTTGTCTCACAGACAATAAACCAACTACTCTCCAGCTGCTGTGTGTGTGTGTGGGGTGATGGTCCCTTTTCAACCTGCTGCAGGCCCCAGACAAACAGCTTATCTATGCAGACTGCAAAGTTGTCCAACTGCAGCCATAGCCTGTGAGGAAGGCAACCTCCCTGAGGCCATCTTTGATGACTAGAATATTGGTTCAGGAGACACAGCAGGGCAAATTCTCCTGTATACATGTGGCATTGGACCTCTGTGAGATTCACTAATATCTTGTGACAACTGACAGTTATTAGTGGGGAAAGTACAGGAAAATAAGCCTGACAGAGGATGGGGGAACAGCCACAGATGGAACTGTTTACTTCCATCCCAAACAATGAACCTCTTCCTTCACTTTTAAAAATAAGTAGATTTAAAGACATATGTACAAAATGAAGGCTTACTGAGTTGTGTTTCATGGTGAATCATTCTTTCAGCAGATAATTATCATGCACATATCATGTGCTAGGCAGCATCTTGTATGCTAGGGATATCAGATAAGTTGACAAGACAGACTTCTCCCTCTTGACTGGGGTTTAAAATGAAGGCTGTGATAACATGGATTGTCAGCCTTGGTGAATTTAAAATCACCTGTGAGACACACCTCTGGGTGTATCTTTGACGTGTTTCCAGAGAAGCTTAGCTGAAGTTGGGAAGGCCTACCCTGAATGAGGGCAGCAGTGTCCCACAAGCTTGGTGATTTGGAATGAAGAAAAGAGAAAAGCAAGCAAGCTGAGCATCAGTACTCCTCAATCTCTCTCTCTCTCTCTCTCTCTCTCTCTCTCTCTCTCTCTCTCTCTCATGGTTAAGTTTATTTGTCAACTTGAACAATGTAATAATCTGTAATAATCTTGGGCTGGTCTCTGAGCTTGCCTGCAGGAAGGATTGACAAATTCCTTTTGGGATTTTGGAGAAGCCTTGTGATGGTTAAGTTTGTCAAATCCATACTAATCTTGGGTGGGTTTCTGAGTTTGGGATTTTGGAGAAGGGAGGAGTTCCCTTCTCCAGAGTGAGCCCTTTCCCCCAGTGGGTGGGCCTTTCAGAAGGAGACTAATATAAGGAAGCTTAAGGGGAAGGAGACGCTCTTCCTTCCTCCCCCAGCTGCTGGTGCTTGTTCGTGACTTGCACTCACATCCTGCTCTCCTACCCTTCCTGGACATCAGAACCCAGTTTCCTCGGCCTCACATCGTGGACTGTCAGCCGCCGCTCCTCAGGAAACCATCAGGCCTTCTGGGCTGGATTGGGACTGCTGAGACATCCAGTCACGTGGACTAAACAGCTACTGGTTCCTTCAGCTGTGGGCCTACAGACTGCTATTGTACTCCATTCTATCAACTCTGTTTCCTCTAGAGAACCCTGACTAATTCTCTCTCTCTCTCTCTCTCTCTCTTTCTCCTCTTCCTGATTGTGGAATCAATGTGACTAGCTGCCTCTCACACTCCTGCTGTCATAAACCTTTCTCACCATGATGGACCATATCCTCAAACTATGAGCCAAGTTAGACTCTTCCTTCTTGAGGTTGCTTTGTATTGATCGCATTAAGAAAAGTGAGGAATCTATAGGCTTAGTTTTACTTTAAGTGAATCAAATGTGAGTCAGAACTGGAAACATAACTGCAGGTATTGAGTAGGGTGCACTCACCCCTTGAGCAGCAGTGGCTGGACACCATCCAAGGCACAGCAAAGCCTCCATTGACAAAGAATTATTTAATGGGACAGAGTATGAGTCACCAAGTCCAGGCCCTTTATAGGATTGTCAAGAACTCACAAACCTTCCATTGTCCTGAAATGATATCCAAAATTAAGGTGACATTGAAGTTTTTCCCACACATCTTCACCTCTGGCAGCCTGGCCTTTGCCACCAACAATAGCCTTGTGCTAGTGTGGATCTGGGACAGCTCCCTATAAGCTAGCTCATGTGATTCAGATATGATTCCTCCCATGACACTATTGGGACTGGTAGGTTTCAGGTTACTGGGGCTTTGACCTTGAAAAGGCTAGGGGGACCCCAATCCCTTCTCACTTTCTTGCTTTCAGTTAAAAAGTCATGAATTTTGTTATACCACACACTCCCTGGCACATACCCAAAAGCATGAACAGAAACTTTGAAACCGTGAGCCAAAATAAACCCTTTCTCTTTATAAGCCAATTTATCACAGATGTATGTTATAGTGACAGCAGGCTGGCCAGCACAGCTTGGTGTTTATACTAGTCTCTGAGGTGACCTCCCTACCTGTGGATGCTCCTCATATACTTAGCTTTTCTCACAGTGGCTAGAATGATGCTCTCACCAGGGATAGGAATGGCCATTAGATGCAGGCACTACAGTGATGTATCAAGTGGGCCAAGCCTTTGACTTTGAAAATACATGCAAGCAAGTAGAAAAGAAATACATGTGCCAAGAAATGGTACTAAGTGGCATGTAGAGAAAGAAGTTCATGAGAGGATGATATAAAGTAGTATAATTTTATTAAGGCAATATAAGTTTATACATCGTAGCAATAAAGCTTAATGGATTGTCATGTTCTCCAGAACAGAAATCAAAATTCTTTTATGCTGTCCTCAAGATCCCATATGGTTAGATCCTCGTGGTTCCCTGGTTATTACTTTCCTGTTCACAGGTATCTCCTTCTTGTTCCTTAAACATACTCAGCACATTCTCACCTCAGGGACTTTGCATGGGTTGCTTTCTCTACCTTTCCCCAGTATATGGCTTGAATATGAAATGTTCCTCACAGGTCCTCAACTGGTGGCTATCTCAGGAGGCTTTAGAGATTGCAAAAGGTCACTGGGAAGATGCCTTGAAAACTCTATCTAGGCCCTAGGATCTAGCTCACATTCTGTTTCCAGCTCATCATGAGGTTAACAGCCTCCTCTGCCATACACTACCACCATCATGATGTTCTGACTGAGCTTGTGGGGCCAAGCTACCATGTACTGGACCCTCTGAAACCGTGAGTCAACATAAATCTTCATTTGCTCTACTTGTGTGTAGAGCATCATAAGAGCTGCACTAAAGTAACTGATATAAAAATTTTTTATCAGAGAAACAGAGTCATTGATTAGATTACCCAACAATGTAATTCATAAGCCCTTGGGACTATTTTGTTGGAGGAATTTGGAAGCATTTGGGGAAGCAGGCTATAAAAAGCCTAGGATGATATAACTAGAGCCTAATGTGCAGTTTCTTTGGGGGGTGGTTAAAAGACTAACTTGTCAATAGAAATGCAGACAGTAAAGACTTGGCTCAGAAAGCTTTAAGTGGAAGGAGGACTATGTTGGGAATTGGACCCAGAATGTTATATGCTGGCAAAGAATGCATCTATACTTTGTCCGTTTCCCAAGACTTTGAATGAGATCAAATTCAACAGTGAAGGATAAATTAATTTTTGAAAGGAAATTTCAAACCAACATAGCATCAGGTAGTGCATATTTGTTGCTGGCTGCTTTTAGCCAGGGCTATAGTACATATTGGAATAAAAGCAGAGCAGAAGGTTTTGAGGGGAGGCATGCAATTTGGCCAGGAAAGATGCATGTTTATAATTGTTAAAATGGAAGGTATGTTGCTGTCATTGTTTGATCCAGGTGTCCCCCTAAAATGAATGTCTTCTGGACAATCCATTCCCAGCTGATGACAGTTTAGGTATTAGAACCTCACTGAATCTGTGCTGTTGGGAGTGGGCTTATCAGTGTTATAAGCCAGCTTCCCCTTGCCAGTGTTTGGCACACCTTCCTGCCACTATTTGCAGTGCTGTGGTGGAGATGGTGTCCACCCCTTTGCTCATGCCATCATTTTCCCTGCCATGATGGAGTCTCCTCTCCAGTCTGTAAGCCAAAATAAACCCACTCCTCCAATCAGCTTGCTTTTGTCAGGTCCTGTTCCATGCAGCAAGGAGAAAGCTGACTACAACAGTTGCTAAAAAGATTAGCACCATTCAAAAGAAATACACCAGGAATGAGAAAGATGCCCTTAGGACATCTGAGGAATTGACTAGATACCACTGTTTTATTTAACTCACTTGAAAGTCTTTGAGAAGAAAGCTCCAGAGATTCTTAAAAATAAAATAAAATAAAAGTACCACTTCTTGGTACTTATGCAAAAGACTCCAAGTCAATCTATCACAGAGATACTTGCACATCAATATTTATTGCAGCATAGTCCACAAGAATTAAGAGGACTGACCTAGTTGTCCAAAAGCAAAGAAATGGAAACAGAAAATATGGTTTATATATGCAATGGAATGCTTATAGTCATAGAGAAGAATGTAATCTGCCTGAAAATGGATACAACTGGACATAATCATATTAGGTAAATTGAGTCAGTTTCAAAAGACAAATGTTGCATGTTTCTCTTACTTGGGCTTCTAGTGGTACAAGAAGTGGGGTTCCTTGTCAATGAATCAACATGACATGAGAATTTTCGGGGCATCTTTTGAAAGTGATAGAGACTTCCTTGGCTCTTGGGTGGTCAGTAACTCAAGAGCTAGGGCCCAGGAAAACTCAGTAGTCACACAAAACTCTTACTGAGTCAATGGCCTCTGTATTCATACAAATTTAAAGAAATGGAATCCACAGACCAGATAGAAAATTTTACAGGTTTTATTAGATTACAGACAGAAATTGATAGACAGAAGGAGGACAGAACAGAGTTTACAACCCAGAGAACGGCATGAGTAGGCTTCCCAGAAATGGACAAAGCCCCCTGAACAGCCAGATTGGAGCCTTTTCTAGGTTATCTGGGGCATTTCTGTGAAATTGGATAATAAACAAGGTCTTAAATTCTTTGTTTCCCTTGAGTTGTTCATTGACCCTGAGGTTAGGATTTTCCACTGTGATATGCTAAATAATGTCCAGCCTTTACTGGTTTGTGATGCATTAAAAATATTTATTTGCATGAAAGAGAGAGGAGGAGAGAGAGATAAGGAGTTACTGGGGAATTGAGCTCAGTTTGATAGGCTTTGCAAGCAAATGCCTTTAACTGATGATGAGCCATCTCCCAAGCCTTATGCTGCATTCTTTGTCTACACATCACATATAATATGATCTTTTCATTGTTTCTCTTTCTAGTTCAATGCCCTATTGACATATATTTGATTTTTATATCCTTGCCACAGTGTATTTAATCTTTATATATTTAAAATAAATGATATTAGAAAGCACAAGAACAAATCATTCATTTTTATTTAGAACATTCGAGAATACACAACAGTGTTTTGTTGAAGAAAACATGAAGGACTCTAAATGACCAACAATGGAGAAACAGTCAACAAAAACTTATTCGCACAATGGACTCCATCACCAAACAAATTAGAGCTACAGCTGAATTAACATCTGTGCACATGAATGTAGAGGGAACCCCACTTCTCTCATTTAGAAATAGCATTGCCCAGAGGACAGTGTTCTCATATTCCCCATTGTCTAGAGCCACACGAGGCCCTGGCAATTTATTAAAAATCTGACTTCTAAAGAATGATTAATGGTGTGGAGGCATGTTCAACACAATGACAAGTTTAAAAAAATACCAAGATAGAAAACTGAAAATACAATGAGCCCTGTTTGGCTTTAAAACTTCTGCCTGAATATTTTAAAGGCTAAGTAAAAAAAAAAAAAACAGAATAGCATTACCACATAGTACAAGCATTATTCTTTCTTTTTTTGTTGTTTACATGTTTTCTTTCATAAATTAAAATTTCACATTAATAACTTTTAAGTCCTCTCCTCATAGTTAAGCATCATGAAAAATGTAGTATGACAACTAGGCCACAGATGAGGCTCAGAGATACATGTGTGACTCATGCTAGCCTCACTCTGGGTCACCCTCCCTCCCCACATAAAGCAGAACACAATTAATGAACACATCTTTAATCCCAATGAGCCTGTAACGGGAAGTTTTGGCACAGCTATATCTGGTTTTTTACCGCTGCATTTCCCCACCAAGTTTGTGTCCTCTAATGCAAAAGAATTATACACAGGGACAGAAATAAGTATTTTTATCACATATTTATTCTAGATTAATATTATTTAAGGGAACATGGGGAGTTACAGAGTTCTCCAGCCACAAGTGTGGGGAAAACATGTGTAAGAGAGTTTAACAGAACTTATGCTGTTCAGCTAAACAAGCAGAAGAAGAAAAGATAACAGAGGGCTCCCATCATGAGGAGAGGTTCATGAGGGAAAAAAATCTGGAGCCTTCCCCCACCCCAGCCATTAGCTGGGGTGGGGGTAGGCCTTACCTTTCTAAGACCAGGAGATTCAGAGGTCCTTCTGCTAGCCTGGCATGTGGGGAAGAGAGCGCTAAGACAAAGGTCCTTGGGAATTAAAGTTCCCTCAGGTGAGTCAGAGAGACAGTTGATTGGTTCATACCTGACCAGTCAGCTTTAGCCTCTAGGTTGTAGCTCTAGCTAGACACCTCCCACTCAAGGGGGCGGTATCTCTGCTAATGCCTAACCCTTCACAATCCCCCCTCTGAAGAAATAACCATAACTGCTGTTAGGGTATTGGGGTATGGAATTGAAAAGAAAAAAAGCACCAGAAACAAGTACATACATGTTTAAGAAAAAGAAAAAAAAAGTACCAGAAAGAAGTACATACATGTTTAAGAAACAAGAGTTAACAATACCCATTTTGATCCTGTAAGAAGCAAGGCAAAGCTCTGACTGGGGAGGGGTTAAAGAGGAGCTTGGCAACATTGTGTGGGGTCTCACTCCTAAACTCTCACAAGCCTATGGTGAGAAGGGAGGTAGAGACAGGAAAATTTTCCAGAAGCTCATGGACCAGATAATCTGGTAAATGCAGTAATGAAAAATATGAGACTATGTTTCAGGCAATGTAGAAGGTGAGGACCAACACTTGAAGTTGTCCTTTGACCTAACTATGTATCCTGTGACACACACACACACACACACACACACACACAGAGAGAGAGAGAGAGAGAGAGAGAGAGAGAGAGAGAGAGAGAGAGAGAGAGAGAGAGAGAGAGAGAGATTCACTGATCCATCACAAGAGGTGCATACCACTCAGTCTGTCCTTAGTGGGATTTTATCTGATCCTCACAAGGGTCGCCTAAGACATCACTATCCCCATTAGAAAGACTAACACACCTGCCTCAAAGAGTGCCAACATTTTCTGTTACAGGACAGTAAATGACAAAGCCAGGATTTCCTCATTGTTTCAACAGGGTGCAGCTTTCCTTAGTTTACAGATCTTTATGACACAGAGGGCACAGAGATGCCGGCATGAACAGTGCTTCTGGAAATGGATTCCTATTATTAGGGCCACAATGTCTGAGGTAGTTTGAAGAAGTAATAAATGTTGCCAATTGGAGGTTAAGCTGAAAGAAAGGACATTCCAAATTTGACAAATTGGAAAACATATAAAATATAAATCTAAATTTGAAGTTCTTTCTAGGGCCATTTGCTCAAATCAAATATAATTTGAAACATAATGGGCAGATTTCATCTACAGAATTATATAAATCATGAACATGGGAAGCCAGTGTGACACTAAACTAACATCAAACAAAACCCCAAAATATTGGGGCTGGTGAGCTGGCTCCCTGGCTTAGAGCACTTGCTGCCCAAGCATAAGGACAATAACCAAATGAAGAGCTGCCTGTGATCACATATGTCTGTCACCCCAGTGTTGAGGTGGGGCAGAGACAAGAGAATAGTTCAGGCTAGCCTGCCAGCATGTCTGATGGTAATATGCCAAGTCTGTGTTCAGTGAGAGACTCTGTCTAATGGAAATAATGTGGAAGAGTGATCAAGTAGGACGCTTGATGTTCTCTGGCCTCTGAATGCATGTGCATGGGACACACAAGTGCATATGCAGCACACATGTATCACCCACAAAAAGAAAAAAAAGCCCCAAGTACATGTGGTTTATTGTTAAAATAAGAATTTGGAAGGAGTGAAAACAAAATAGCCACCTAGTATATCTCATGGACATATAATGGAAGGGAGATTTGATAGTAGGAGTTTTCTTAGAGGTATTTAGAAATAAATAACTTCAGTTGGGGAGATAGCTCAGGAGTTAAGCGTGTTTAACCACTTAAATATGAGAACCCCTCAGGCCGGAAACCTCCAAAGTCCCCTCCCCAGAACACACTTTCAGTGCTGGTTGTGGCCATTCATGCACATCTGTAACCCCAGTCCACAGCAGAGTGGAGATAACTGATGGACAGAAGCTCTGAGTTGAGGGAGAGTGTCCATCTCAAGAAAATACATGGATGAGTGACAAGAGGGCATATGCACATAGACATGGGGTCCACATCTGCACACACATGTGCAGGAACCACACATCACAAACCACACATACCCTGCCGCATACTCTATACAAAAAGCAACCTATAATAGAATATGGAGGCAGTCCTATTGTATTTCACATTTCCTTCCCATTCTGACGTGTGTGTGATGTAGAAGTAACACACTTGCAACCTTTATGAATTGACACTGCTACTCATTAATAGCAAATACACTGAGGAATCCAACAGCACTTCGTTTTCTACTGTGTCATGTTTGTTCAGGTTTATTTAACATCAAACAAATCAGAGCCACTGCTAAGTTAACATCCGTGCACATGAATGTACTTAAAGTGAACACTGCCTCCCTCATTTGGGGTAATGTCCAGTGAGGACATCCTTCAAGGCAGGAACAGAGCACAACTCAAGCATCTATCTGGCCACCAAGTCACCAGCCCCAGACGTGTCCTTCTGCCCTTTTGAAGTGGAAGGGTGAGCGGTATGGAATGCAGCCTTCCTACTGATCTCTTGTGTGTACACAGATGGCTCTGTGGCTTTAAGGCCCGCATCTGTGTGTTCATGTCCCACCCAGCACAACGTATGCTCCAGAAACTGGTCAAGTATCACATAAGGAAATGTCCACAAAGCTCTCAACCAATGAGAGCATGGATCACATCTTTGGCCCGACAGGAATAGCTGCATTTATGTGAGTGTGACTGTTTCGTGTAACACCCACAATTTCCCTCTAGCCTGAGTATTATGTTAGGATCAATATTTTACAGGTAAGGTAGCTGACATTGCACACAGGTCACAGAACCGCCAACTTTCAGAGTTGATACTTGAGGCCAAAGTATATAATCGCTAGGTCTATGCTCTGCCCTCTGCCCCCCACCTCTCTGTTCTTGTTCTTTTAAGAGGCTTTTCCCCAGTTTACATACCATGTTTGTTGCCAAGAGAATTGGCACATTCATTAATTCAGAAGCTGGAAAGGTGGCTCAGTGGGTAGCTTGCTGTAATATGCATAAGGACCTACGTTGATCCCCAGAGCCCATGTGGAAAGGTGACTTGGCCACACGCACACCTATAACCCCAGTGCTGAGGAGGTGGAGACAGTCGAATCACTGGCTCCCTGGTCAGCCATTAAACCAGCAGACACAAGTTCCAGGTTCAGTGAGAGAATTTGTCTCAAGAAAACAAGACAGAAGAGCACCATAGAACCTGATAGTCTCCTCTGGCCTCCATGTGTGCATGGGGGCGTACGCATGTGCACATACATGCACACACACCATACAAACCCACACACAAAAAACATTCCTTAACATGAGATTTCGTTGCCTCACTTATGGAAAAAGCAATGGGCAGGGCACAGACTCAAGACAGTCCTTTCCCCCAAACATACTGTGAATGTGGAGAAAAATAAAGCCACACAGAAACGAGTTGGTGATAAGTCAGTGGTTAATAAGTATTCAAGGATGCGGGTTCCATGGTCCTACCATGATTGTTTCCTTGGGTGCAGACAAGAATGGGAGTATCCAGGAAAGAAGGTGGTTATGAGTGATGGGTTATCTGGGAAGATTTTCGGAAGGACCATGGTCTCAAGCTGGCCCTTGCTCTTAAACACAGTATAAACTTTCTCCTGAAGAAGGAGTCAGAAGGGTGTCATGCTGTGCTGGGGTGGTAGTGGGGAAATTCTTCAGCTCCTCTCTTTCTTCTTCATCAGAAAGGGGTGGGAGGCTTCTCTCCTGAGTTGTGATAGGGATTCTGGGGGCACCTAATGAACAAATTGATCCCACTCCCCACCCCATTCAGGCTGGTATGCTGATTCACATACCAGCTTTTCCATGCCAAGGGACAGAGAGATTACCTTGGTGCCCACTTAAGTTCTTCACTGGAAGAACTTAAAGTTTTTTTTTTGAGAAAACAAAGGGAACATCCCCTGAGACTTCTACTTTCTTGCTGAAAATTCACATTAATTAAGCATTGAGAACAAACAGTAAAGTTAGACTTCCAAGTGCTGACTTCAACTCTTTCCAAGGCCAAGAGTAAAACTTTAAGTGCCTTTTTATATCTATCATTTAAATATCATTTGTTACAGAAAACAAAGGGGTAATATTTTCAAATCAAAAGTCTTGTTCTTGGCACAATATTTTCCTTCTGCACAAGTGAAATGAGTTACTAAAATAAAATAGAGAACAAAACCATTATGAGCAAGAAAGTGGTAGATTGTAAGAGGATTTCTCACTGACCATTTAGGAGAGACTCCTCGGAGGGATGCTGGACTCATGCATGAGAAATAGAATTGAGAGTAGATTCAGCTCCATAATATCCCTGTTGCATTCTTGTCAAGCTGGGATGAGGGGCAGGGGTGGGGAAGGTTCTGCCTTGTCCCAAAGAGAAATCAGACCTATTTCAATCTCAAGAAGCAACTTGGACTTAATAGCTGAATACACCAGCAAAGGAAGAAAATCAGAAGCAAAAATTACCACTTCTGAAGGGCTCAGTGGAAGGAATGGGGAGGGCAGACAAAATAGAGTCATAAGAGGGGATTATGATTTTATGTGTATGTATGAAAAATAATAAAAAAATGTAAGTAAATAAGTACCCCTCCTAAATTTCTGATGGTTACAGACAAACTGCCAGCTGACAGGATAAAGAATGAGATGTCCCTGCAGAGCTAGCTGGTGGTGGGTGCCACCATCCTGTGATCACTGGGTCCTTCTCCTCTGCCCAGTACTGGGCACCCAGTCCCCATACAAGAGCCATATTGATAGTCCACAGTGGAGAACAGGCCATGTGTATGCTCCAAAATATTTAATTTTTCATTTACTTGAGAGAGACAGAAAGGGACAATGGGAACATGGGAGCTTCTGCCTCTGCATCATGAACCTCAAAGGCACGTCAGTATTCTGTACACCTGTGCCTCTGAGTTAAGGACCAGTGTCACAGGTGTGATGGTTGTGCCATTTTCCCCCATGACTCCTTCATGATCCTGTCTGTAATGATCAACCCAGGACCTTTAGATAAAAGTCACAAGTACCAAATGGAACTTATGAGTCTGCAGCACAGATAGGCCCTGACTTGGGCCATCTCAAGACAGGAGAACTGTGACCCAGCGGGACTCCTGTCACCTGAGAAAGAGGCAAATCTCTCTCTGACCTGGAGAAGCAACACAAAGCCTGTGCCTTCCTGGTGTGTGGTCAACAGAGCGGATCCAATCTCGCTCCTGAATCACTATGGCGAGCCAAGGTCTACCCAGAGGGAACAATTAAATTCCTCCCCTGACATCACTTTTACAGTATCTCCCTTTGTAAATTACCAGATGGGAGGAAGCTTCCCCATTTCGAGCCATGTCTCTGAACGGGTACTTTCCAAGAGAAACAGCAATTTTCTGACATTTCCACTTAACACACTGCATAGAAGGCTGCAGAAAACCTGTCCCAGTATTTGCAAATAAAATAATGGTTTTGTTGGCTCAGCCTTGAAGCTTGGGGGATGCACTGCCACTGTTTTCCTTCCTCACTGTGCTCCCAGAACCCAAATGAGTGCAGATTCGTGGTTTTTTCCTTTCTCGCTGCTATTACTGAGTTATTCAAAGTGAAGTGGATGATTTGTGCATAGTAAAGCTACACAGAGATTTCAGTGATGCGGCCATTAAGATTCATTAAGGTTCAGTAATGGAACGGGCTTAGAGTGGAAAGTGTGTCTGCTCGCCAGCATTCATCCTCCCCCCACATTACATTATGGGGTGGAGAGGCCCAAGAAGATGTCATAATATGAAAAATAGCTTCAATTGTACCTGTTCCCTCTGGTGCTTGCTGTCCTGGGAAAGCAGGTCAGGGGCTTCTCTATGCAGGTGAGTACAATCTGAAAAGATGGCTGGCCACCCTGAGCTCTTCAAATCACCCCTGTTCTTTGCATCCTGGTCCAGGCATGGGAGAGAAAGCTCTGTGGGTGTAGCACCTGCCTCCGGATCAAGGGACAGCTGGTGAGGACATTGGCTGTCAGACTCCACCCCCAAATTACCCAGTCAACAGGTGGAGTGGGGCCTTGGAATTTCCATTTCTAGTAAGTTCTCAGGGGAGGACAATGCATTGTGTATAATGGTTCTGGGTGATCCTGAAGCTGGTGGCCCAGCCTGGAGAACACCCATGTGGCTGGAATTCTTCACCAGGACTATGGCCTGAAGGAAGCAGAGGACGCTGGCCTGACAGCAGTTAGCCAGCCTCTCTGGATTAAATACTGTCAATATGTTTCTGAAACACACAACACACAAAACATGTGTTTCACTGAATTACTACCCAGTGAGCCACATAACCACCAGCCAAGTGAAGAAGGAACTGAACATGTGCAGAAGCCTCTCTCCTTAAATTAATAGGGTTTCCGCCCAAGTGGCTGTTCTTAAACACAGGTTTCATTTTGCCATTTAAAAAACAAATTATTTGAAACACTTCAGAAATCTCTAGATACCCAGAATTAATCCATCGCTTTCTTTTCCGTACATTTTTTTTGGTGTAATACTGTGCACTTTCAGAATGTCTTTCCTATATATTTCCTGTAAGTTTCAGATGGTTCTGAAGGCTTCATCACTTGGTGCTGTTGTTTTTATTTGTGTGCCGATGTATGTGCAGGTGTGTGGGTGTGGAGGGTGCATGCCACATTGCGTGTGAGGAGGTAAGATGACAGCTTTCAGGCTGGCCCTCGACAACCCACCTCATTTTGAGGCTCACTTGGCAATTCTATGTTCCATGCCCACCTTAGCTGCCCGGGCTTTGGGCTTTTTTACATAATATGTGAAGAGTTTTTAAAAACTCTTTTAAAAAAAAACCATGTGTTGTTTTAGTTTGCCTAGACCCTTGAAGAATTATTATTCTTTATAGTTTGATCATTTCATTAGTGTTTTCCTTGATTCTGGTCACGTTAGCTGGTGTGTTTTCAGGTATGTCCTATAGTCTTTTAATATGTAGATTTACATCATTTTCAATTCAGCGAAACTATCTCAAACTAATTTGATATTTGCTTTGCTTCCCTGCTTTATTTATTTTCCAAGGAGCCTATTATTATCTACTGATTGGATATTCCTTAGCCTTCTTTTTTCATTCTATTTCTTTCCTTATTTCCTTTTGATTTTCATTTCTTAATTTTGTGACTTTTAAAATCAGTCATGTGTTCCTTATAGTCCTATCTCCATTAAAATAATTTTCAATTTTCTTATTACTACTTCTTTCCTGAGTTTGGTATTCCTTTTTTGAGTTTTTCTAATTCTAATTTATTTTGTTCTTTCGTGTCTTTAACCATCTTTCAAATTTCTTTTTGTTTTGAAATAGTTAAGTTTATAGTTTTCTGGGCTTGGTTCTTACATACTTTCATTATGTTAAGAATATTACTTTTCTCCTTATTTTTATTTTTCTTATACTAACTCTGAATGAATTTCACCAGTTATCATTGCTCATTTTTCCAAGAACTTATTTCATCCTGATGCTTTCGTAGGGAGAAAGGCTCAAAAAATCTTCCTAGTATCTTCTGGTTCTTACTTCATTTTGCTCTCACCTCCCCATCCTCATTAATAAAATCTTCCATCATGCTCTCCCAGTTGTATCCATTGCTCACAAATCTGCATGATCTATTTTCCAAAACTCATCTTCTGAATATCCGGGAATCTCCTCACTCCTCACTCAAGACCCTCAAGTTCTCCATTGCATTCAGCTACTTCTTTCCACATAGATAGGTCTTGTGACTGTGGCAAGTTTGAACTGACCTGCTTGCATCATGGGTTTTGTGGGAAATGTTTTATCATGTAGTGTATTAGTACATATTGACGATGGGTTTCTGATTTTGTGTCTAATTTCTTTTATCTGTTTTTATGTGGCAATGCAGATGATTTGATGATGATTCCTATAGTTCTAGCATCTTCTTTCTCTCTCATATTCTAAAAGAGCTCTTCATTTACTGAGGGAGGGTGAAATCACAGAAGCCAGGCTACATGATGAATTTATTTGAATGCAATAGCAGACAGAGAACATCCTTACTTTTTTTTGTTTTGTTTTTGTTTTTTGAGGTAGAGTCTCGCTCTAGCCCAGGCTAACCTGGAATTCACTATGTTGTCTCAGGGTGGTCTCGAACTCACAGAGATCCTCCTACCTCTGCCTCCAGAGTACTGGGACTAAAGGTGTGTGCCACCATGCCCAGCTCATCCTTAAATTCTAACACTTCCTGTGTTGAATGTGCTTACTGCAAAAGAAAAAATGAATCATACACTGTAATCAATTAATGTAAATCTAAATTTAAGCAGACACAGGGACTAATGTCTACCATATTGGATAGTGTTTTTTGATCATGGACCTTTCTTCATTGGGTTTTTTTTGTGTTTATTTGAGGAATACACCTAAGTACAACATTGTGCTCTCAAGTAGCTTACCCTCTTTGTTTCTGAGACTTTCATATGTCTATACATTGCATTTGGATCCCACTCCCCCACTCCCCCTCTCTCTCCCTCCATCTTCTCTCGCCACAAAAAACCTTCTTCTTCCCATGCCACGACACGACATGACTTTCTCTCTTCCAGTAATCATCTGGTTCCACTATTTTATCTGGAAGGAATGAGACCTCATGGGGCCCTCTCTCATTCATGATGAAATACTTACAGGCTCAATCATGTGCAGGAAACCAGATCTGCAAAGAGTGCACAAATACAGCAGACTTGTCATATTCAGGACAGCCTTCCACAGGCTCACTTGCCGTCCTCCTGCTCTTACACTTTTCCCTCTTCCACTCGAGGTTCCTTGAGCAGGCGGGGGAGGAGGTTAGATGTCACGTGTAGGACTGAGTCATTTATTCTTGGTAACTTCTCATCTGTGCATCTGTGTACTCACCTCTACCTTTTGCAAAAAGAAACTTCTATGTTTGAGACTGCTATCAGTACCAACCTATGAGAACAAACATAGGCATTTAGAAGGTAGTTTGATATGCTGCCTGATTAGCACATCTACAGTATTTGTTTCCCCCTCCCCAGGGCATACAGTCCATAGCCTCAGACTTTTGGCCAGATTTATGGTATGAGACGTGATTTTCCTCTTGTAGAATGGCCCTTGAATCCAATCAGAAAATGATTGGTTTGGGCTTGGGATATGGCTCAGTGGTTTAAGACACTTGCTTGCAAAGCCTGCTGGCTTGGGTTCATTTTCTCAGTGCCCACTGAAAGCCAGATACACAAAGTGGCACATATATCTGGAGTCCCTGGTTGTGGTCATTTCAATGACTGTCCCCCAATAGATTCAGAAGTTTATTAAAAGTTTTTCTCCAGCTGTCTTCCTGGAGGAGGTGTCACCTTGGGTGGATGCTAAATTCCAGCCCTTAGGTGTTTCTGGGGGTGGATCTGGAATTCCAGCTATATGTACACAGAGAGTAGTTTAAATGTAGCCCAGAGTTCCTGTAGTTTGGTTCTCTTGAGTGTGCTTGCTTTTGGAGTTGCTGGTGATGATTTTTCTCCCAGTAGGGAGAAAAGTCTCCCTTCAAATAAATCCCTTCTTCCTCCCATATACTGTGCCTTGTTTGGAGGTTCACTCCAGCAGTGTGAGCTGACTGGTGTACCCACTCTCACCCTCCTTACCACCCCCCTCTCTTTCGAGTAAATAAATAAAAATTAAGTTTTAAAAGGAAAGTGGTTGTTTACTCCCATAACATTGATTCCACTATTACACAGTTGCCTGGTTGTAGAATGCACCGGGCCCACAGCTGTGTAGGATTTGGATGTCTTTTCTCACCCAGCAGCTCACATAGCACCTTCCAGTACAAAGAAAGCTAGCTGGTAAGGAGGAAGCTTTTTCCTAAGCTCTAGCTACTCTAGGCCCTTCAACCAACACACGTGGTATCTTCAGCAATAGGGACTTAGCAACTAGTTTTGATAGGTAACCAAGAGAAATGACAATAGCCAATGTTGTTGTAGGCTGTCTATGGCCTCCCTGACCAACAACTCTTTGGGAGGTGTCTCATCCCTGGCACTGGATTGCCTTCTTTAGTAGGAATCTGTTGAGAGATATTAAAACCCTGTATTTTGCAGACTGAGGAGTGTTTGTATTTCTGGTGCGTGGGGCTTCTGGAAACCTCCAGTCAATTACTCCCAAGTTGCTAGTGATCGTTGGAAATAGCTGTAGAGAACCACATGCCATCAAGGTTTTTGGAAGCATTGCTTAGGCCATAAAAAGTATTTGCTATCTTGGGCTGGAGAGATGGCTCAGCAGTTAAGGCAATTGCCTCCAGTGCCTAAGGCCCTGGGTTCAATTCTCCAGTACCCACATAAGCCAGAACCACAAGGTGGTGGCCCTGGTTCTCTCTCCTCTCTCTCTCTCTCTCTCTCTCTCTCTCTCTCTCTCTCTCTCTCTGTATCTCTGCATGAAAATGAATAAATAAAATATTTT
>PVHP010006791.1:14011-59333 GCA_004024765.1 Zapus hudsonius | reverse complement strand
CACACACACACACACACACACACACACACACACACACACACACACACACACATAAAAATTTAACACAACAGGATGTGGTGACTTGAATGTAAATGACCACATAGCCTCAAGTATTTTTGATTAAGCACCCTAGTTAGTCCTCAGCAGGCAGAGCCCTGAGAGAGGAGGTGTGTCACTGTGGCAGATCTTGAGTCCAGCCCTTCTAGGTGTGTAGAGAGCCAGCTGAAACTCTGGTGTTCCTGAGGTCTCTCTACTATGGCTGGATGGTGAAGTGAGCCAGCTTCCTCCACCATGATGAAGCTTTCCGTGGAATCTGTAAGCCTGAAACAAACCCTTTCCTCCCATAAACTGCTTCTGGTTGGGTGTTTGTCCCAGCAATGAGAAGCTAATGCAAAACTGTAGGAGAAAGATCTAATCAGTTGGAAATATACACTGAGGTAATGGGAATGAAGTAGCAAATATCTGGGATTTGCTTTAAAATAATGTAGCAAAAAAGGGAACTGGGGGCAGGATTAGCAAAATACTGATAATTGATGAGGTTAGGTAAATACATATTTACTATGCTGTGTTATTTATCCTTAACTATTTTAATGTTTCCATTTAAAAATTGGAGCAAAGTTCACTTCCCCAATTATGTATACATTATAAATCTTCTTAAAGTTTTATAATATACTAGGAGGAAATTTTCACTGAAATGTACAGAAATATTTTCTAATTGTCGGACTGAACAGTATAACTTTGGAAGTAGGAAAGATACCAAGATCTGTTAGGCTCAGACATAACTGATCCATTCATAGACTCGGCATATAATCATCCTCCCTTGAAAATGTCAAAGTGAACCTTTATAATCACTTCATGATAAATGCACTCATTGTGTCCTGGAGATGTTACTATAAAATGGAGAGGCCTTGGGAAAAATTCACTGGTTTTGTTACCGACATGTTACGATAAATCGGAAGCAATGAATCAGATGCCATAGGAAAAAAGTACATCTTTGACAAGGAAATATTTTCAATACTTATCCCCGCATTATCCCTGAATCCCAGTCTGAGCTGTGGCATTGATTTCAATATGTTTGATACTAAAAATCTTTGGAAAATAAGTTAATCCTAACAAAATATGGAAAAATCTGCATCATCCCAGCATGGGATTTGAAAAAAGAAAGGGTTGAGCATTTCCAAGTGTCTACTTTAAAGTGAGGATGTTAAATTGGTTATATCCATGATATAGGGGCCATTACTCTATTTCCTACTTTGCAAACAAAATACCAGAGGCTGGGTGATTTTAAACAGGGTTTTACTTAGCACACAGTTTAGGAGCTGAAAGTCTGTACAACAAGGTATAAGTTCTAACAAAGACTTCCCTTGGCTGTGTCATGCTTCAGCAGATGGTACATTGGGAGCGTGTGGGTGAGTGGAATCGGTCACATGGAGAGACAGGAAGCCAGAGAGAGGCTGGAAGCCAAGATAGCTTTCTTATAACATCTGTCCCAGTGGACACTAGCTGGTATCCTACTAGAGTTATGCTAATCCCTAGGGCATCCTCCCCAGTGATCCAGGAACTTCTGAGTAGATCTCTCTTCTCTTAAAGACCTCCCACTTGTTAAGACACAAGCCCTTAAACTCACATCCCAACCATAGCATCGGAGACATGCCTTCAATAAAAAGCACGACTTTATGGGACAAAGAGGCCATGACATGATGTCAGAAGAAGGTATTCCAGGTTATAGAGACAAATGGTATATTTGTATTGATATTGATATTCCCAATATGTTGATATTCCCAAACAAAGGTATGTACAAAAGAATCAGACATAATCCTTAAGTACCCTCAATGACTACTTTAGAAACACACTGTTGAGTAGGTGCTGGGCATGACCTGTGTAAATAAATGTTACCAAGGTCCATTTTAGTATCCTTCTATTGCCTAACTCAGTCCCATGGAGTTTATCACGTTAGACCTTCCATTAGCAGGAAGTCCATAGATGACGACTCCAAACTCTGAAACAGAGAAAGGATATGCCATATCCTTAAGCCACCTTAGGAAATACCAAAGTTGTCACAGTGCCTTTGCATCACATAGAATGTCTACCCTACTATTTTGTACCTAAAAGGCACTCAATAATTATTTTTAGGAAAGAAAAATTCCCAAGTTTTCACCAACAGCATTATCTGTTCTTGATAGCACATCCCAACCTTGTTTCTGCTTCTCATGGCATACATGAGCCACCTAAAATGTTGCCTTCAGTCCACCAAAACAACTCCATGAAAAACACTGGGCCACGGGCATCCTGAGCACCTTCTAGGCATCTACTGTGTACAACGGTTATCTTAGGTTTGCATAAGCAAAAGAATACTTTTTAAAAAATATTTTATTTATTCATTTTCAAGCAGAGAGATACAGAGAGAAAGAGAGAGAGAGAGAGAGAGAAAGAAAGAGAGCACACCAGGGCCACCACCTTGTGGGTCTGGCTTATGTGGGTCCTGGAGAATTGAACCTGGGGCCTTAGGCACTGGAGGCAAGTGCCTTAACCGCTGAGCCATCTCTCCAGACCAAAAAGAATACTTTTTATGGGAAGAGTTTACAGTGTTTCTCTAGCTAAATCTGAAAATCACATCTCGTTAAATTATACCACAACTGCCCTTTCATTTACATAGCCGCCTCACAATGATATATTTCAGAGCCACAACGTCATTAAATTGATGCGGACATTTGCTGGTGACATCTGTCACTTGGAATGTTTCCCTTAATAAAATATATTGCAAACGAGTAACAATGGGCTATTGTTTCAGGACATCTGGCATATGAAAATGGCCCCCTTGCAAAGAACTAGACATGAAATTATTTGTGCCCTACCTGGACTACACACAAGTTTTGTGCAAGACTGAAAGAATGTTTCCTCTGTCTAAACAACATCAACCACATACAGTTCATGGGTCACTGACATTTCATGGAAGAATGGGCAAATTATGCTTCTGAATGTTCATTCTGGCACAGCTTCTGAGGGACAACCAACACCTTCCTGTGAGGTAAGTTTCTTAGTCTCTTCCAATAAGAATAATTGTGGTAGGGGCTGGAGAGATTGCTCAATGGTTAAGGCACTTGCCTCCAGTGCCTAAGGCCCCCGGCTCAATTCCTTAGGACCCACATAAGCCAGACCCACAAGGTGGTGACCCTGTTGCTCTCTCTCTCTCTCTCTCTCTCTCTCTCTCTCTCTCTCTCTCTCTCTCTCTCTATCTCTATCTCTCTCTCTCCCCCCTCTCTCTCTACTTGAAAAGTGAATAAATAAAATATTTTTTAAAAAAGAATAATTGTGGTAGAACAGTGCCCCCTATTCTAAAAGGGGCAAATCCATGTACTGTCACAGAGAAGTCTTTGGGAAGTCGCTAACCTGTTTGCTCTGTGGGTTTAGATGTTGCTGAGTAAGCCAGTGGTAATTCAGGTTGGTGCTGTTTTGAACACAGCCAGCTAGAGTTTCGTGGAGTGCAGTTTTTCCTTCACAATTCAATCATGACTACAAAAACAGGATCCGTATCAGAGATGTGGAATGGTAACATGTCTTGACAGCCCTGAACTAATGAACACCCATCATTAGATGATTCAAACATCTTTCACAATTGAAGATCCGACTTTAAAAGAAATTGCTGGACAATCTCAAGCTTTTCACCAGCATTCATCTGTAGCAATCGGTCGTGTTTATCTGTAGTTTAAATGCAAAAAGGAAGAGAAAAATCGCTCTGATGTTTCATGCAAGGCTGCCTCTGGAGCAAAATTAATAATGGCTTCAATTTTCGGAATTGTTCTTTCATGCTGTAGAGGCTAACTACAACTAATTTAATTCCTTTGCAGTGATGGTTTATAAGCTTGCAGGAGAAGTATTCAAGTGCTAGGAATGTGGAACAAGCCTACAGCCCTTTATTTACTAATCTCTTTTAAAGAATACCCACCAATATCATTGTTGGCTTAATGTTGTTTGCTTTTCTCCATAAATTTAACACTCTTTTCCCAATTCATCCATTTTTGGTGCATTCTAACTGGCTCCTGCTGAGTGAGGCATGGCAGTCACCAAATGGATCATATGCCCCTGTCACTGACTTTGGGGATAGTTAACAGTCATGATTTACTGTGCATTTTGGGGGTAGCTATAGCTATGTTTGTCATAATTGTTGGGCCATTATGACAATCCTCATGTGATTTATTTTGTAGCATTTTTTGTGCTTGAAATTAACAGTGTTTCACCACCACCACCATCTCCCCCAGTACTGAAAATATTATCATATTTGATATGATATGATATATATGATATGATCCAACAGACTTGGCTGGAAATGAATGACAGCTAGTCTCTCCATTTGTTGAGAAAATCATGGCTCAATTACTTTTAACACTGGACACTCCATCCTTCCAAAATGATCTTTTAATCAACTTTAAAACTGTAATATACTTATTCACTAGATCTTTTAAGATAACTCCAGATCCTAGAAAATGTTGAAACATTTAGATACAAGCTTTGTTTCCTTAAAAGCAAAGTCATTGGAAGAAAAAAAATGTACTTCATCATATATTTATATGACTACAAACATTTAACTTCCTGGTAATTTATAAAATGGGGAAATGAAAATGTGAAAAATTTCAAGAATTAAGAAGTTGTTCTTGTTTAGTGATGCTGCCTCTTGAATCTCTTCCTACAAGGAGTTAACACTGAGCTCTGCAGCCATCCTGTGCTGTGAAGGGAGCCTGTGAGTTCTACTTCTGCATTGGGCAAAGGCAGGAACCCGTGGGACAGATGGGGAGCAGCATGCAAACACAGACTGAGCAGATGGGAGGACATGCCTTCAGCTGACCATGGGGAGAAAAGTATCCTGTGACCATGACATTGTGAATGAGACTAAAGGCCAAATGGCAGAAGGAGCCTAGAGTTGTGATAAGTCTTGTACACTAATCTGCATTCCTCCAATGAGAGCGTTGGATTGAAAAGCTCACAGAAGCTCTACTAAGCACAGAAGGACCCATCCCAAACTGCTCAAAACTATTCATTTCTTCCTTTACTTCCTTTTTTCCCTCCCTCCCTTCCTTCCTTCCTTCTTTCCTTCTTTTCATCCTTCCTTCCTTCTTTCCTTCCTACCTCCTTTCCTTCCTTTTATCCTTCCTTTCTTCCTTCCTTCTTTTCTTTCTTTCCTTCTTCACTTCTATTTCCACTTATTTCTTTTATCAACTCTCTACCACACACCATAATTCTACTGTCCACTCATTGCATACACCCTTCTAGAACCCTGGCTAGCTTGGTTACCTGATGCATTGCTAGAACCCATCAAATCTGGAGGCAGATACTTCAACATTTGCTAACACATGGAGTGTGTGCAGCGCCTCTGCTATCTACCATTGTTTCCATCTGTAAAAATACTTACTGAACACCTGTTATGTGCCTCTCATCTCTTCTGACACATAGAGTGGACTTGGAGCAAACAGACAATCATGTGTCTATTCTAAACCAGCATCCATATGTAACCTAGACTCTGTCATGTCCAGTATCCCAGGCTTTAACTGACAATGCCAGTTCCTGCATGTGTTCCCTGGAGGAATCTATACTCTGGGACTCAGGCACGGGCCCCTGGCTGGACACACTATCCTATACACCTATATCCCTAGCCTAGGTGGTTCCAGTGGGAAGTCTTTGCAGAGGAAGAGATCTTGATATACTGCTGTTCGGGTCCCTCTGCCCATACCACCCAGGGAAGTTGAATGAGTCTTGAAGCTTAAAACATTTTTCCTTTATTCTCACTCAGTATTTTTCTACCTTTTCCCTTTGTCCTCCACAAAACTAAGGAGACTTATGTTCAATGCTCCTTCAGAAAGAGGTGGTTTCCCTCTGAGCTGATGCACCTGACCACACCCTTTGCCACTCCTAGGGAATATGAAGCAGTGAGGCATCCCTCATCTTATCCCTCGTATAAGGCCTCTCTTACTGCACTGTTCAAAGATGAACGAACATTAGTCATACTGTCCTGCCTGAGCACCTTGGGAGTTGGCAGGTTCTACGGACCTTTGTGAAACTCACATTTTTGGATTACTCTCTGGCTTGAGTTCAAAATTAAAAATTTTTCAAACATAAATGCTATGCAACCTGGGATGCCGCTCCAGGGCATAGTGCCTTCTAGCAGGTGCAAGGCCCTCATCATCCTGAGCACATGTAAATGGTAAAAGAAAAATAGCACATTAATTTGTTCTCAGCTATTAGCAGCTGAGGTAGTTTGAATTGCAAAATACCACATAGCCTAATGTATTTGTGATTAAGCCTCGTAATCAGTCCACAGCTAAGAGAGTTTGGGAAGAGGAGCCTTGCTGAAAGACATGTGTTGCTTGAGGTATAATAATAACTCAGCTTCCCCTTGCTGGAATTACCTCATTCTCTTGCTGCTCTCTTCCAGTTGCTATGACAAGATGTGATACCCAGCCTCTGTGGTGCCATGCTTTCCTCTAAGATGAAGTTTCCCCTCGAGCCTCTAAACCAAAATAAACCCTTTCCTCCCATAAACTGCTTGGGTGTTTTATCTCAGAAATGAAAAGTTAACTGCTATAGCAAACAAAGTCAAAATTTTATCTCAGGATGGGTAGTTACAGAAGATATAAAACACAATATATTGGCCAAGAATGGAGCTCTATGTCAAAATTGGCCTGGCTTGTGCTAGAGTCCCTGGATCCCAAGTCCAGCATCATGAAAAAAGAAATTAAAGAGAACATACAATCTGTCAATGTCACAGGTTTACATAAGTGCTTCCTGAAAGGTTTTAGTAGTTATGTGACATTATGGCAGGTACCAAATGTATGTTTTGTTCTGGTTTTATTTCATCTATTTAGCATTTTTTTCTCAAAAAATCATCTTTGCCCATGAGTGGTACAAGAATTAAGCAAACTCAAGGTTAAGGGCCCAGTCCTCCAGACTGCCAGACTTTCTAAAACTTCAGATGTCAAATTACGACTCTACGTTCAGTCATTCTAATATTCACTCTCATTTTGCTAGAATAATTTGAGCAAAAGTTTATAATGTGCTGCGATTCTACTACAGCCAGAGTGTACAAGTTAGAAGCAGAGAAGTGGAAAATGAGGTGTGGGAGGTCTTCAAATGTAAAGCTCCCATCATCTTTGGGGATACAGTGATCTCTTGGCATCAAAGTGTGACAATATTCATAGTAATTCCATCTGGGAAAGCTCACCTTAGCTTTGAAAGCAGGGTTTTCTTACAAAGACTGAATTGGCTGAATTATTGTTCACATGGGTAAACTCAACTTCTAGCGCTCTCTCTTTTTCTCTCTCTGTCTTTCTCTCTCTCTCTGTCTTTCTCTCTCTCTGTCTTTCTCTCTCTCTCTGTCTTTCTCTCTCTCTGTCTTTCTCTCTGTCTTTCTCTCTCTCTGTCTTTCTCTCTCTCTCTCTCTCTCTCTCTCTCTCTCTCTCTCTCTCTCTCTCTCTCTCTCTCTCTCTCTCTCTCTCTCTCTCTCTCTCTCTCTCTCTCTCTCTCTCTCTCTCTCTCTCTCTCTCTCTCTCTCTCTCTCTCTCTCTCTCTCTCTCTCTCTCTCTCTCTCTCTCTCTCTCTCATTTTCACCTGCCTGAAAGTGCCGGTTGATATTTTATGGTCCAAATTCTCAACTCTCTAATCACATGGATTAACTTTCTGAAGTGACCTCCTACCACCCAGAGTGATCTCACCAGAATAAACTATGAGATTTGGGTCTGAGGGTCCCAGAGTGAATAATAAAGATAATCTTATCACTCTCGAATTGTAGGGTTTAAAGGTACCTCCTTTAGGATCTGGGACAAAGACCAGACCTTTCTTTTGGTAAAGTTAATTCTTTTTAAAAATTTTATTTATTTTCAAGAAGAGAGAGAGAGAAAGAGAGAGAGAAAAAAATAAGTATGGGCATGCCAGGGCCTCCTACCATTGCAGATAAACTCCAGGTATATGCACCGCTTTGTACATCTGGCTTTACTGGGGAATTGAACCTAGACTGTCAAGCTTTGCAAACAAGTACTTTAACCTCTGAGCCATCTCTCCAGCCTCTAAAGTTAATTCTTTACTAAGTAATAAGGTTGTTGTTATCACTTAATCTGGACTCTCCTATAATGTCTCATTGTTGAAGGCTGGGTCTCTAGTTTGGCACTGATGACAGGCACTGGAACCTTTAAGAGGTAAAGCCTATAGCTGCCATAGTTCTGGAACATGATATGCAAGCTAATGGGGAGAAAAGTCATCAACTGTTCTAACAAGCATAGATGTTACAAGCCACACAATCATCCAGCAGACAAGATGTACCTGTGAAGGCAATAGTGGCACATAAATTATGGGAGTAACCAACAGTGCTGTGAATGGATTTGAGGCCCATTCAGTGGAAGAAAATCCATGTCTGGTACTAAAAACTGAGTCAAAAGCCAAAAGCTTGAAAAGACATAGGTCCCAGAGGGATGCTACACTCTTCTTTGACTAAGTTGATTGGTAAACCCATCAAAATGCTTCCTTAATGTATATATTTCTGCCCATTGATTAATGCTACTCTCACTTTTGGCTAAAGAAACTTCTTTTTAACAGAGGGTGGTGAGTACTGGGAAGATACAAGACTCTTCAAGGGGACAAGGGGATGAGAAGAGAAAACCTAGTGCTTAGCATTGGATGAGTTATCTCTATCACACTGGGTAGGGCTCAGGGAACGTTCCAGAGGAAGTGGCAGAAGAATATTAGTAAAGCGGTCACTTTCAGCCAGAGAAGCTTCTGTGTGGTGATGGTAGTAGACAATGAAGAGACTCAGAACTCATCATAGAGGAAACTGATGCTGTGGAGAGCTCAACACTAAACAAGGAATTTCCATCATGCCCTCAAGGCTCAGAGAACACTTCAGAAGAGGGAGCAACAAGACCGTAAGAGGCAGAGGATGGGGAGGAGTACTTTAGGACACCGCCCTCTACTCATGAACCCACTGCTGCATTCATGACCTCACAGGGGTTGCCATTGCCCCAACAAGATGTGCTCAATTTTGAGCCTATCAACATTTTCACACAGAGGACAAGTCATTAATACAGAAAAAGAACTATTTGGAAAGAGGGAGCCGCTCAGGGGAATAGGGGTGGAGGACAGAAGAAGGTCATAGGATGAAAATATAATCAATACACAGCTATGTTCATGTATTGAAATCCTCAATAAAAATGTTTTTAAAAAGAAGAGGTAGGGACTAGTAGGGAAAGTCAGGTCACTTTGAGGCAGTCTTGCAGGCAAGCACCTTTACTGCTGAGCCACCTCCAGTCCCACTTTGAGGCAGTCTTGAGGAGAGTAGTGGACTTTCTTCCTTGCTTCTTGCCTGACAATGAGATGAGCAGCTTTACTCTCCCATTCACTCTCCACCATCATACACTGCCTTGCCACCAACCCAGAAAAAACAGGGCCAACTACACATTGAAACCTCTAAAACCATGGGTCAGTATTAACCTTTCCTCCTTATCATTTAATCATCTCAGATATTTTGTCTCTGTGAAAAAATAAAGTTGCCAACCAGTGGTTCAAGCTGATCACTAAGAATCATAACCTATCCTCTGGCGGTGCTCAGTGACTGGTTCAGGGCCAGCCACCCCCTGGCTCAGCCACAGGACTCTCCCCAAAGCTCTTCTATCAAAGCTGTCAAGCAGACTTCCTCCCATCCATTGGGGCCCTGATTTGATTGAAACTGTGCATGTGTGGTTATGAGACACAGAGAAAGGCTTTAACAGTACCATGAATTGAGCTAAGTGGGAAATCTCTTTCTAGACATTCAGTTACAAAAGCTAAGTATATCACTCTTTGAGCCTCATCTAGGTCAAGTCATATTTCTGTCACTTGCAATCAAAAGCACCTTGCCAAAACTTGGAAAGTTCTTATTGGTATATAAATGGAGAGTAACCATACTCACAGAAAATCACAATAATTGAATAACTGATGGTTTTATACTATTAACATAGAGTTCAGACTGGTAACAAAGGCTGGTGAGCCTAGCTACTGAGAAAACTGAGGCAGGGGGATCACACAAATGCAAGAACTACCTGCTTTACAAAGTAAGTTTATAACCAGCTGGTAAACTTAGTTAGACCCTGTCTCAAGTTTTAAAACTACAAAAAGCAAATAGAGGTTTTGGCAATGTTTCTAGGGGGAAGAGACCTTGTCTAGCCTGCATGAGGCACTACTATTTCAAACCATAACAGAATATTGCTAGTTTCTCAATTATTCTCAGTAAAGCAATAAAAATCAAAGCTATCACTAAGATTTGCACAGGGGAAGATATAATGAAAGGTTCAAGCCTGTTTAGAATACATAGTTCTTTATAATTTTTATGTGTGTGTATGAGGAAGCATACACTTGACATGATGTGTGTGGTCTGAGGACAGCCTGGGGTTTTTGTCCTCTCCTTTTTCCTTTGGGACAAGGTCTCTCATTTTTTTTTTTTTTTTTTTTGGTTTTTCGAGGTAGGGTCTCACTCTAGTCCAGGCTGACCTGGAATTCACTATGTAGTCTCAGGGTGGCCTTGAACTCATGGCAATCCTCCTACCTCTGCCTCCAGAATGCTGGGATTAAAGGCATGCGCCACCACGCCCGAAGGGCTCTCATTTTTGATGCTGTATGAATCAGTCTATCTAGTTTTTAGCTTCTGGAATTTTCAGGCTTCACCTCCCATTGCATTGGGATTACAGATGCTCATTCCACTTTGTGTCTGTGGTGCTTGAGAATTAAACTCAGGTGGGCAAGCTTAAATACTGAGCCATCTCCATCCCTTTAGTTTATTTTTTATTTACATTTTTATATGTTGTAGATAGTGTGTGCACATGTATATGTGTTCATGTGTGTGTGGGTACACATGTGTGTGTGTGAGCCAGAAGTTGATGTTGGGTACTGTTGCATGAAACTCTTCCTGGGTAGATGTGAACAGATGTCTATTCACCCCCAGATAGGGCACTGCTAACAGACCAAACAAACTAGCCCATGAAATGTAGCTGTGTGAAACTGAGTTTACTGGGGTTACTTAGAGGAGCATGGATGACCGATTACTAACAGGATCATGAAAAAGTTCACCCCAGCATGGGAGACGTCTTCTGGAAGCTGTATCCATGGAGCACTTGCGTCCATCACCTTCAGGCAGCTTGGCTTGCCTGAGTCTCTTCTCCCAGCAATTCTTACAATGGAGACACTGGGCGGAACTTGTAAATTTTAGAAACTCCCTATAACTTGTGAGATCCTGAGTCCTTTTTCCTTCCTGAGCTTTATTGAACTTTGGAACATCCCAAGTCTTAACAATTGGAACTTAAAAATGTCCTAAAACTTCCCTTCCGGGATGAAATGTTTTAATTCAGAGCAAATTGCTATACAACAGGCTTCCTTTTTCTATAGCTCTCCCTACATTATTATTATTATTATTATTATTATTATTATTATTATTATTGCAACAGGATTGCTTGTTGAATCTAGAATTCATAAAGCTGCTCAATACAGCTAGAAAAAGCAGGCAGCAAGCCCTAGGGATCTTCCTACCTCTGCATTCCCAGTGCAGGGATTACAGGTAGATGTCACCATGCCCAAAATTGTTTTTTTTTGGGGGGGAGGGGGTGCTGGGAATCTGATCCTCATGTTTGCATGGCAAGAGCTTTACCCACTGAGCCATCGTTCCAGTCCCCTAGAATATGTAGTTCTAAATTTTATACCATTTCTATAGTATTATATACTATTTCTTATACACACATATTATATATACAATATACAACAAATATTATAAACCAAATATAATGATATATTATCTAAAATTTTTGATAAGGTATAACATTTATAAATCGTTGAATTTTAAAATAAATCAGCAGCATTTCATATTATCCATATTAGGAGTCACTCTGGCTCCCACACATTCTGATAACGGTCCTTCAGTGAGGAAAAAGTACATGGTGCCACACAGAGCGCTGGGATTAGGTACAATCCACAACCCAGTCTACCATTACATCAGCCACAAAGGGCATTTCATTTCTGTAAACATCATCTACCACAGGTGGATACAGATCAAGGGCCGCAGTGCTACTTCAGTGGAAGAAATAAAATTCTACATACCTGCAGCCTGGGCAGAAAACCCTCATTTAGAAATTTCAAAAAGCAGAGACCATCTCTCCTTCTATTAATTCCATGTGTGTTTTTGCAAAAGTTGAGTGTATGAGGGGTGCAGCCTAGAACACAGAGAAAAATTATTACAAATTGTTTTTTCTTCAATAATCAGATGATCCTCATGTGTTCCATGAATTCTGAACCAAGTGTTGCTATCACTCAGGCATACTTGAAGTTGTTCCAGGACTAAGTCTAGGGGGGAATCTTCCCATAATTTGAAATGAATAAACTCAAACAAGTTGCTACGATCATAGGAAACTTCTCATTGGCAGCAGAGCGTGGGCAGAAGCTGGTCTGGCTTTGCATGCACTCCCTAAGGATCTGCCATCAACACAGAAGAGCTGTAAGTTTCAGTAGCAAGGTCTCAGAAGAATTAAATGCCTTTTTTTCCCAACCAAAACAAGCCTTTTGAATTCTTTTGACCCAGTTTTAAAACATTTTCCTCTCAGACGTAAAGGTACCATTGTGTATCAGCTTTTCTAACAGAGAGGTATGTTTTATTAGCCAGCTCAAATACAAAGGATTAGTGCCTCCTTTCAGCTGCTGCCAAGGGTCAACCAGGCAATTGTTCTGGATATGCTGGGCCCTTCTCACAAAGTCATATCTAAACCCTTGGCTGAAGCATACACTGTAGAGGCGAGAAGATGCAAGCCAGGAATGCAGTGAGTTAGCTTGCTGTTCTATCCTGAGCTTGCAAGATTTAGCCCTTGAAACAGCAAGTAGATGATAATCTGCATTCCAGAACCCAAGCTCCAGGCACCATGGGGAGAGGTCTGCATGGTCAGGAAGGTGGGAGAAAGTCAGCCATAATTTTGTGAGCACACATACTGACCCAGTGACCACTTGTCCAAAGACAGCATCTGGCCTTGATTGTCCCACTGTCCCTTTAATTTGCCTGTTTCCTGACTTGGGTTAACCTCAGCTTCTATGGCACCATGATCTTCATGGAGATTAGAGGCAGTACAAATGCATACAAGGTCAGGGCATCCTCACAGGGCTCCAGCCTGCCCATGACCTTGCCTTCCAGGCCATCTTCCTTGTGGAACTGACACTCCCCATCAGACTCATCAGTCTGTGGCCAGCTATGCCACAGACAATTTAAACCAGCCCCATATTGCATTCCTTAATCCAATTGTTGGTTAAGTTATAATTGATATACCTGAGGTAATCTTTAATCATGGGAAACAGAAGATGGGAAAGAGGGAAGCAAGAGCTGCCTCACTGTCTTCTTTTCCATAGTCTACTCTAACACCTGGTATGCCTCACTGACCCATTCAGGGAAGCCCCAGAAAACATGTGAGTGACTTTTCCTGCTCCTTCCTGCCCATCACCAAGTGCTAAAAAGATAATTAGCCATCACTTCCCTTCTCCACCTTTTGCTTCATCATTGCTGCCCTGGGTTTGAACATACCCTATGAAGCATGCATCTCTCTTTAATTCTGGCCTCTGAATATTCTGTATAGAGCATATGCTTAGCATGTGCAAAGCCCTGGGTTCCATCTCCAGCACCTCAAGAAAAACAGTAACACAAAGCCTTATCACCAGGAGGTTGAAAGCCATCAGCTGCATCCTTATCGGTTGTAGAAAACAGTCCAGTTTATGAGACAAGGCCCTTCATGATTAGGCCAGGCTCAGCTCACAACCATTCTCATCATAGCTCCTGGGAGATCCTTTAGTGCATCCAGGACAATTGTCCTCTCCTCTGAGCCTCCACTAAGCAAATTCCTTTTACCAAGAACACTTTTTGCATCTTTGCCCTTCCCAGCCCCGTCCTTCTTATCTTAAATTTGGCATCCCTTTCCCGCAGAGATCTCTTGGATCCTCAAGAATAGGGGCATTGTGACAGAACCACTTGCTCTTTTCATTCTTGATACGCATTCACCCATTACTATAATTGCTTGTTTCTTTGTGACTTGTCTGATTGCTGATGAATCTCAATACAGGGCCTGGCAAATAGAACATACCACATGAATATTTGATGACTGAATAACCATCATTTTAAAGAGACAGAATGGCTCCCAGGCCAGGATAATTTCACCATGATGTGATTAAAAGTATTGGCATTTCTAAATAAAGAATGTTCCGTCATTACGAAGCTGGTCAATTAGGAAACAGACCAAGGTGAGTCACTGAAGTTAGCCACTATCCAAGCAGATGCTTTTAGTAATGTGCTCCCATCAGCAAGTACATCCCTTAGGAAATGGGATTCATATACCTTTCTTAGCCGGATGCCACTGACACCATTTTCATGCTCTAATTATGCTTTAGCTTCTCATGCCCATCTGTCTATAGGAAGAATGACATGTGCGTCGTGGGTACCTCAGGTTTCTGTGGCAGTGACTTCTCACTGTGCAGTCATTTTCTGTCTGGAGCCTATGGCATGGGTTGGTTTTGAACTGGCCTGGGGGAGTACTATTCAGGATTTCTCTTTCAGCCACTTTTTAAAAATTACTTTTAATTGACAAATAATAATGTGTTTATTAGGTACAATGTGATGTTCTGATCTCTATATACATTATAATTCAGCCAAGCTAATTAATATACCTATCACCTCACCAATCCATCCTTTACGTATCATGAGTTGAGAACATTAAAATCTGCTAGCAATTGTGGAATATATATTATTAATAACTGTGGTCATCAGGCAGTATGTTGAGGTCAGCATTCTAGTTGCTGCTCAGAAAGAACCCGAACAAAAGTAGCTTGTAGAGGAATGGGTTTATTTGGCTTACGGATTCGAGGGGAGACTCCATTCTGTCAGGGAAAACGATGGCATGAGCAGAGGGCTGGACATCACCTCGGCCACAGCACTGCAAACAGCAGCAGGAAGGTGTGCCAAAAACTGGCAAGGGGAAGCTGCCTTATAACCCCCCTAAGCCCACCCCCAACAATACAGCTCTAATGAGGTTCTAATTCCCGAATTGCCATCAGCTGAGGATCGATCTATCAGAACACATTCACTTGTTTGTGGGGGACACCTGGATCAAACCATGACACAGTACTACATATAAAGAAAACTACTTCCTTCAGTATAAATGAAACTTAAATCCTTTGGACAACATATTTCTTTTCTCCAGCCTTCTCTCCTTTCTCAGACAACCCACTCTTTCCAGAAGATTGACAAGTTGAGATTCTACACAGAAGTGAATTCATATAGAATTTGTCTTTCTATGCCAGACTTATTTCAATTTACATTAACTCCACTAGTTCCATCCATGTTGTTGTAAAATTCTTTCTTTTCAGGCTGCATAGCATTTCTCTGTATAGACACTACCTTTCTCTTTCTTTCTTCCTTCCTTCACTCCCTTCTTTATCACTCTTTATCTTTTGTTGTTTGGTTTGTATTTTTATTTGTTTTGAGGTAAGGTATCACTACTTAGGCCAGCCTGGCTCTGAGTAATCTTCCTGCCTCAGCATCCCAAGTACTGGGATTGCAGGTATGTGCTCATACATGTGGCTTATATCACATATTCTTAATCTGTTTTTCCATCCTTACTCTCCTTCCAAGGATTGGTTGCTAAGTTCCTGGGACCCACCAGAGAAGATGGAAAGAGCTATGACCAATGCAATGACATTGCATTGCCCTGCGGCTCTCAATTCTTTAAGCCCCCAGTGGGTTCCTGGTTAGTTCACACAGCACACAAATTGGACGTTTTTGTAGCAGCTTTCTCTCACACCTGGAGAGAATTATCTTATTACGGGACAAAAAATTCTAGAATTTTTAAGTGCGAGGGAAAGATCACTAGGAATGTAAGTGCTTAGAATTGACTCAACAGAGCAAGGCTTTCAGTAAATGTAAAATCCTAGCAACAGGGAAGACAGCTCAGTGGTTAAAAGTGCTTGCATGCAAATCCTGCTTTCATGGGTTCAATTCCCCAGTACTCATGTAAAGCCAGATGCACAAAGTAGTGCATATATTTGTAATTAATTTACAGTGGCAGAGGACCTGACATGTCTGTATACATACACATACTCTCTGTTAACAAAAAAAATAAATAAAAGTATAAAATTCCAGCAAGAGAAGTTTGTGCATTACAAAAATGGTGAGCTTGGGCTGAAGAGATGGCTTAGTAATTAAGGTGTTTGCCTGCAATGCAGAAGGACCAGAGTTCAATTCCCCAGTGCCCATATACAGCCAGATGCACAAGAGGGCACATGTGTCTGGAGTTAATTTGCAATGGATGGAGGCCCTGGTGTGCCCGTATTCTCTGTCTGCCTTTCTCTCTCTCTCTCTCTCTCTCTCTCTCTCTCTCTCTCTCTCTCTCTCTCTCTCTCTCTCTCTCTCATAAATAAATAAAATATTTTTTAAAAGGTGAGCTCTCGTTCCCTTATTGATGAAATACAAAAGAAGCAGAAAACTCAGAGTACCTTTATTCTCATATTTACAATGTCTAATAAAACATGGTTTGATAAGTAAAAATTCAGTTTAATACATTTCTATATATTTGAGAAAAAATTCTGATGCTTCAAAATTATATTGTTGTAAAAGGAATTAGATTACCTACATCCGTTTTAAAAATGCACTAATGCAAATAATGTAAGTAAAAATTACACAAGTGATGCAGACATCTTATAGGAATATGTATCCTGCCTCACACAGACGTCTGCAGCTTGTAAAAATGGCAGCAATTAATGGTTGTTTCACTCAGGAAGGTGCAACTCCCAATTTAGATCCTTGTCCTTTAAATCTCAAAAGGACATGAGATAATTGGAAATAGTCTTAGAACAGGGATACTTATGATTTTTTTCCCTAAGAGTAGCTGCTCATCTCTGGCCTCATTTCTGTCTTATTGGAAAAGGGGGTCCAATTTTAACTTATGCAAAGCACAAGTACATTCAGCATTAGACTGTACCTTTCATTTATCCAGTGACTCAAACAAAACACGAGTTTTCTTTAATTAAAACATGCATGGAGAATGCCAAGGAAAATTTTGCTAAGGTTACAACACCTTTTGATAGAAAATATAATCATACACCAAAGAAAAAAGAAGAAAAAAACAAAGATGTAAGCATAAAAAAGTTAAAATGACTTTCATTAATTTCTTAAAATTTAGGACCTGAAAATAGTAGCTTCATGCCTCAAGAGGAGAAGATAATGGGGTGAGGGTGTTTTACTTGTTAATGAACTTGTTAATGTTACCAGAATCTGAGAAAGCAGACAAAACAAGTCAGCCTTGGGTTAATTGAGAGGAGGGAGGTTGAGAACTGGCTTTTAAATAGAAGTAGAGAGAAGAACAAACTGTACTCTTCTTCATTTTCCTTTTGGATGTTTTAAACTTTCTATCTTGGGTCATTTGTGCTGCTAAAACTTAAATGCCTAAGACTGGATATTATATAGCAAATTCCTCAGAGTTGAAATATTCCCTCCAGAATTGGGGATAACAACTCATTGTTTGCTCACTAAATAATGTAACTCATTATGGACAATAAATATGTATTTAAGAAAAGAAAAAGAAATATTCCCTCCAGAAGGTCAACAAGTCTGGGAGAACTAAAGCTTAAAAAGTCATAGGACCACTTCCCAAAAATATAGGAGCAGTTAAAAACTATTGAGGGCCAGACTCTGACCAGTACTGTGTAGCAATTTTCTAAGCTGAAGAGGTTGAAAGACTCATCCCTAAGGTTATAGATAAGAAAAACAACTGCTTGGGAAGAGACTCCAGCAGCCCCACTGACTGTAAGCTGTACTGCACTACATAGTATGCGTGAGAGATTCAATTTCCACGAGTCATCACTTATGCTGGGGTGAGCTTTCCCATGATACAGCTGCCTTTGAGTACTCCATGCTTCCTCACACCCTGCTTGGTAAGTAACCCCAATAAATGCATTGGTTCACCATAACTGGTTTTGGTGCAACCATGCTTTAGTTTGTTGTTTGTACCCCAGTTGGGGTGAATAGAACAGTGTTCCTATCTCACCAGGGGAAAAGTTTTAGGGAACCATATTTTGGATGATATCTAAATTTACTTCCCACAGTCCTAGAAGATACAAAACACAAGATCCAAGCCATCAGTGGGTTCCGTGTCTGGTGCCAGCCTGCTCTTTGTTTCCATGATTGTGCCCTGCATAGTCTCTCCTCACAAAGTAGAAGGATTAGAAAGGTCAAAAGATCTAGTTATTTCTGGACCTTTCAGACAATTGAGAATGCCAATTATAAAGGCTCCACTTCTCATGATTTAATCACTCCCTAAAAGTCTTAATAGTCAATACTATTACATTGCAAGTAAAGTTTCAGCACGAAAATTTTGGAGGGAACTCAAATGTTCAAAGCATAGCACCTCCTGATTCTCAATCTTAAGTAATTCCTTAAACAATTTTTGAAGCCATTAACCTTTTTGTAGTATCCTGGATGTTGTTGCATACCTTTAATCCCAGCACTTGGGAGGCCAAGGTAGGAGGATTGCTTTAAGGCAAAGGCCAGCCTGGGACTACAAAGTGAGTTCCAGGTCAGCCTGAAGACCCTACTCCAAAACAAATAAACAAACAAACAAAAAAAAAACTGACCAATACCTCTGTGCCTACCTACCTCCTCTGCCTCTTTGAACATAGATCAGTACCACAAAAGACTTAGGGGTGATAGAGATGGGAACAATTGTGTTCTACAACTACTTTCATTTAGAATGTAAAACACAAGGAATCAAAGAGAAGATACAAAGTGTCCACAACCATCAAGCTGCTTAGCATCCAAGTTGGAAGGACACTCAGGGTTCTAAACTCAGGTCTTTTGCGTTGTCTGTCACAGGAACTCTTCTGTCCTTCCCGAGTACTGTGGAGAAGACACTAGAGCTGTGCTTTCATCCCTGGATTTAAGATTGACCCTTGTAGCCCACCAGATGCATAATTTGAAGCAAATCCACATGTGTCCTTCAGCAGTTTTAAAACAACATACCCTAGGTTCACTTCTACTTCCAAGTTAATTTGCAGTGATGTTGTCATTCCACCTGAGAATGAGCATCAATTCTTTCTTCCTTTATCTCCCTTTTAATGAAAGTAAAGTTAGATTTATATATAAGAGTCTGCAGCATGACATAATCATTTCCACCATCTCTGTTCACTGGCAGGTCGTGTCCCCTGCTATGAACTGAGGAAGATTCCTTTTTCTTACTGTATATGAACCAAAAGAGGCCCAGGTATGCCAAACGAACCCTTGGGAAGTCCTCAAAGGATGCCAGACTTGAGGCCAAAATGAGATTCTGGAACTAGGGAGCCATCCCAGACTTACTCTGAAACAAACTTGAAGTGTCATGGAAACTTGGATGTCTGTTTTCCAGAGATGGTTTAGCACTTGCCACTTAAGGTCACTTTTACCCGAACCAACATCTCAGCTGATCTTGAGCAGACTTATAAAGAGGAGTCTGAGTGCTTAGTCTTCATGAAGAGGGTCTTCAAAGGGGCAGAATGGGAGAACAAGAAGAACCATAGTTACTTAGTCATATGGCTCAAGGCATAAAGTGATAGAAATGTCAAATGGAGCTGGGTGTGGTGGCGCACACCTTTAATCCCAGCAGAGGCAGAGATAGGAGAATCGCATGAGTTCAAGGCCACCCTGAGATTACATAGTGAATTCCAGGTCAGCCTGGGCTAGGGTGAGACCCTACCGTGAAAAGCAAAAAAAAACCAAACAACAACAAAAAAATGTCAGATGGTTTCTGATACAGGCTAAATTATCACCCTCAGAAATTCACATGTTGAACTCCTAATCCCTACTACCTTCTAACTGACTCCATTTACAGAAAGGATCTTTAATAAGGGAATAGATAACATGCGATTTTGAGGGTGAAGCCCAATAGAATAGACCTAGCGCTCCTTATGAAAGGAGGAGAAATGGACCTAGTCACAGAGACAGCCAGCCATGTATAGACCTAGAGAGAATATGGCTGCCTACAGGTCTCTGGGAGTAGCCTCAGAAATAACCTCTAGTTCAGACTCCAAATAAATGTCTGCTCTTCAAGCCACTCAACGTGTGGTGCTCTGCTGTGTCAGCCATGGCAAACTAACAGAGTTTCCCTTTTCATTTCAATAGAAGTCATCTTCTGACTGCCATCCACATGAGGTCACGTGTGGAGTTTCTTTGCATGATGTAAGTGGTGAAAAAGACCAGATTGGAGCACATTATATTTCTAGGCAATGGTGCATAACCTGTACTTTTTTTTTCAGGGTGAACTGTGTCTGTTCTTTCTTTTATCTGGCATTGGTGTGGAACAGCACAAACATGCCACAAATTCATGATACCTAGAAAGACTTGCCAAACCCAGGGTCTGGCACAAAGTCTTACTAAGATTTGGAACTGAAAAAAAAAATGACTCGTCTTTCCAGCTGGCTTCTAGAGTCACATCATTTCATGAGCAATATACACTTTCAGATAACCCACACAGATGCCAATTGTCTGAAATATTTTCTTGTAGCAATATGGTCAACTACTCAATTGAGTAGTTTAATTTATTTTTAAATGAAATCCAACTTTGTGGCTCTAAAATCCTGGCTGCTATGGGTTCAATCTGAAATACCTTTTAAAGGTTCATGTGTTGGAACACTTGTTCCCCAGCTGGAGGTGCTCTTTGGGGAGACTGTGGGACCTGGCTGGTACTGGTGGGTCACTGGGGATTGGCCTTGGAGGGTTATAGGTTGGCAAAGCTTCTAGTCCTCTACCCTGATTCCTGATCTTCCAAGATGTGATGGGGCTTCCACCTTACAGACCCACTACAATATTTGAGCTGCCTTCCTCTCTATGGTGGAATGAACCCTCCGAAACCACAGTCAGTGCAAATCCTTCCTCCCTGAAGTTGCTTTCTCCAAGCATTTGATCACAGTGATGAGGAAAGTTAGCAAATACACTGACATTTGTTCTCTCAAATTGTGGAAATCACTAAAATTAAAAATGTTTCAGCACTAAGCCCCAAGAAAGAGCTCTGAGCCAGGATTCCCAGGTTGTGGGGTGGTGGAGAGAAGGCAGCATGAAAATGACGTTGTGTACTGGGAGCCAGTCTTTAGCCAGGCAGAAACATTTACCATGAGGCCAGGTTCAGTGTGTGGGAAGGATAGTGACATATTGAGGAACTTAATTTATGATATGAGCAGTCTTCCGATCAACAGCAGTTATTTCAGAAGAGGGTTCATGTTCCTTGGGGCGGCTGATGCAAACCGGTTCTATGGGCAAAATGGAGATTGCATATACATAGACTCTGCTAAGCAGAAGCCTGTGTAGGGACATCAATTAAGACCTTATTCCTTACTCGGCTTTTCAAGTTCCACACTTAACATTAGGATATAGGGGACACTCATGTTTCCTCCCAACTACTTTTGTTATTATTGTTGTCTGGGCTAAATCATAGGGAAATGGAGACTTCCAGTCTTATTCAGATTATCAGCATTGTCTGCAGAGACAAGTTGAAGGGATCCAAACTGTTGAGATGTTACCCTTGGTGCCGGCTTTGGTGAGTTCCCCTATGGAAGACTCTTACATATGCTTATAAGCTACCTCTCACAAGAGCCAGGTAGATCCTAAAAGACATGCCTGGTGTGACTCAGTGTCAATGTCCCCTTGGGTCTCTAATGGAATTGTTTCATGGGGGTGGGGAGGATCAGTTTGGATCATTCTGTTACTATCAAGTCCTACAAAGCAGCAGGGGCTGCTCTTTGACATGTAGCTAAGAAGAAAAATGTGGTAGGATTCTTCTAATAAAAAGATAAGCATAGCCACTGAGGTTGGCCTTAAAGAAATTTAGAAAGTAGTTGATACTCATCATGAGTGCCTCCAAAGGAGAACTGACAGAAGATCTCTGAGAGAGAGGTCTACTCTCCTAAGTACAGTGACTATTTCCATGGCCAGCCTTAATGGCCTGACAGAAGAGGAATCACTGTTCTCATCACCAGGCCTGTACCTGACACTTCTGCTCTTCTTCACAAGGACCTGGGAGACACACAGCTGCCCAGAGACTTCAAGATGGACTAGCTAAAGCCCTGCTCAGCACTAGCTCTGTAGTTGACCTGAATCAATCCAGATCATCACTTTGTCTTCCCTAAGGGGATGAAGGCAGACTGAATCAAACAACTGCTCTAGTCCAGAAATACAATTTTTTAAATTGAGGATCACAAGCAAAGATGGGCAAGGACAACCATACTCTTCTTTCGCCAGATGCCAGATAGGGCATAATTGGGATTCTAAAGAGAGATTAATCTAATTCAGCGATCCAAAAGGCCAGCCCATTCAAGTATCTCTCCACAGAAAAGGTTACTAAGTCCCATATGGATATCAATTTTATCCAACAGATAATTTGACAGGGAACACGACTTTTAAAAACATAATCAGCCATCCTCTATAAGCAAAGACTACTTCTGACTTTAGAGCTAATCCACACGTCATCTCTGACTTCAGAGGGCAGAACTACTATACGTTCTGAGAAATTGTACTATAATTTCTTGGAAAATATAAATATACCTGAGTTGACAGAAATCTTTACCCAAAATCATGTCAATATGAATGCTGTGACTAAATTACAATGACTGAGAAAAAGATAATTACAAAGCTAATCAAAATCAGTGGCAGAACTTGTTAATCACTTAAATCCTGTTTGGCCATCCAGAAGTCAAGAGAATATGGAACAGGGGAGAAAGACAGTAATTAAAAGGATACCTCTGAGAGACTCAGAGAATGACAAAGGGGTGACAATTTCCATGCATCATATTTGCAAAAAAAAAAGAAGAAGAAGAAATTAGAGATGTTGATACTGTCTGTTGCTGACACGCTAGATTCCAAAATACCCTAAGCAAAGCTGCCCGTTTCCTGGTTGTTTCTTTTAGATGCTTTACCTATTTATAGCTTCTGATGGCCAGCACACCAACAAAGTAGCTGAGGCAGAGAAATAGGATCTAAAAGTCTTATACTATTTCCTTTCCTCAGAGGAAATGGGATTTAGTCTGAAAAATCAGTTCATCAGCTCATCTCTTATTGACACCTCCCCAGAGAACTTAAGAGACCCCCATATACATTCCGGGGAAGAAAATACAGTTCAAGATAGACAGGCTTGCACTTTCTGCACTTTAGCCTGCTCCTATTTAGGCTGTTTTGGAACAGCGAGATGCTGTGAAGAGAGCACACAGGATACAAGTACATATTCAGAAAGAGTAAGAAGGAGACGTAAGTCATGCGGTAGGCGGATTGTGATCATGAGTAAGAAGAACAGGAAAAAAAAGAGATGGAATCTGGGAGAAAATATCAGCTGCATATGTGAGAATCCATTGTGTATACAGAAGAGCGCTGAGCCAGTGCTCCAGACAGAAACTGAAGGACTAGCCATGGATGTGCGAAACTAAGAAAGTTGTTCTAGTTACCTTCTCATCACTGGGACAAAGCACTTGCCCAAAAGCTACTGATGGGAGGAAAGATTTTTCTTTTGGCTTGCAGTGTTGAGGGGAAGCTCCATGATGGCAGGGGAAAGCATGGCATGAGCAGAGGCTGGACATCACCTCTGCCACAGCAGATGGGAAACAGCAGGAGAGTGAGCTGAACAAACACTGGTGAGCTAGGGGCTAATAAACCTCAAGGTCCATCCGCCTTTATCTTCCCCCACCTCCACAACACACCTTCTCCAGCCAGGCTCCATCTCCCAAGTTGCTATCACCTGGGGAAAAAGAATTCAGAATACATGAGTTTATGGGGGACATCTGATTCAAACCAGTGCAAAAGTTCAGGCTAACCATTTTCTTTTTTTTAAAATATTTTATTTATTCATTTTCAATCAGAGATAGAGAGAGAAAGAGAGAGAGACCAGGGCCACCACCTTGTGGGTCTGGCTTATGTGGGTACTGGGGAATTGAACCCAGGGCCTTAGGCACTGGAGGCAAGTGCCTTAACCTCTGAGCCATCTCTCCAACCCAGGCTAACCATTTTCTAAATAGAAAGAAGATTTGAAAAAAAATGTAAGCCTATAATCCCAGAACTCAGAAAGCTGAGACAGAAGGATTATGAAATCAATGCTCATATAGTAAGACCTTATCTCATAAAACAATAATAGCAACACACATGTAAGATAATACCAAAAGATGCTTAGGGGATAGAGACTCAGACATTTCACCATGATGCCATGGTGACAAGACTGGCCTCTCACTACCACCAACATCAGCTGGAACTCCCATCCCTGCCCAACTATTGGAAAGAGCTCCTCCGTCACATTTCAATGGAAGATAACAGAAATTCACCAAGCAGTACACAATAGTACACCTTCTCATCCTCTCCCCATGCCAGAGCAGTGTCAAAACAAAACAAGACAGGTGAATGAAAGACATCACTCAGATCCAGTCCCCTAACAATCTGAAGATGTCCATATGTCAATCAAAACTCACTCATCACACCAAGAACCAGGAAGCTTCATGTCAAAATACTGGTCAAACGAAGTGAACACCATGTGACAGAGATGGTGGATTTACCGGCGTGGATTTTAAAACAAGCACAGTCAAAATGCCTCAAAGAACAATTAAAAAAAAAAAAAACAACAACAGATGAACAAGTAAAACCAAAGAAAGTCAGCACGGAAAAGAAACAGAAAGCTTCAAAAACAACAGCATCTAGAAGACAGGGAGAGAAGACGCAGGGAGAACCAAAGGAAATTAGAGCCAGAAATGCAACAAGTGAGATAAAAAGCCTGAGGAAAGATCACCAGCAGAATGAAAAGGGCCCAGTGATGAATTAGCGAATGGAAAGACGGAAAAAATAGAAACTGATCATTAAAAAAAAAAAAAGCCTTAAAACTCACCCACCGTGACTCAGGGAACTAAGCAGATGAGGGGGCGGAAAGATTGTAAGAGCCATGGTGGAGGAGAATGTCCAGAGACATTACCCCCTCAGTAACAACATACAAAGAGGGGTGGATCTGGTTGACTCCTAGGGTATCCATAACTCCCTACCACATGGACTGATCCAGACTACCCACGGAGAAGGATACCCAGCTGATTGGGGACAGGGAATTGGGGAACTTGGTATACCAACACATTATTTGCTCATTCAGTGTATGTATATATGGACAATAAAGATATAATTTATAAAAATAAAAGAATGAGGGCACTCAGAGAACAGTAGGACTATAAGAAACTATCATTCTTGTGATCAGAACTCCAGAGAAAGATAGCAGGGCTTGAAGAACTTTGAAGGAGACAAAAACTAAAATTTGAGCCTCCAAGTCAACCTCACTCAGGATAAACTTAAAGAATTCCATCCTAAAATGCATCATAGCTCAATTTCAGAGAACTACAATAAAGGCAAACCTTGGAAACATTTAGCTATAGTGGGAAAATAAATTAAATAGAAAAAGATTTCACATCAGGAAAATGGAAGCCTGAAGAAAATGTTAAAATGTTTTTTATAACATTTATGGGATGTTTTAACACATAAACATCCTGTAATTTGCTCATATTCCTGTCCATTACAGGAGCGGCCTGGTCCATCCCTGGCACTGGAATTTACCTGGCACAACCTATATGTTTCAGGGTAAAGCTTTCTTTAACTCAACAGGTTATTCTGCCCATTCTCTCCTTCCCTCCCTCCCTTTTAGATATTTTTTAACTAACAGATGAAGAAGTGGGGTCTATATGAATATGACTTATCCATATTGAATATGACTTATTCATATTGCCTTTTGTTTATCTTTCCTCCCCTCCTCTCCTCCCTCCCTTTCCCCAATTCCTACTTGGATCTTTAGACCTCTTATATTCTGTTGTTCTACTTCCCTCCCCTAATTCCTCCCTGCTTCTCCTCCCTCCTGGCCTCATTCTAGTGTCTGACCTCTACTGTCTCCCATCCCAACTTAGGTGCAAATCTAAATATTCCACGCTAGGATCCGCATATGGGAGAGAATATGTGGGGTTTATCTCTCTGAGCCTGGGTTACCTCACTTTGTATATTTTTCCCAGATCCATCTATTTCCTGCAATTTTTGTAATTTCATTTTTCTTTGCAGATGAATAAAACTCCTTATGTACTATATTTTCATAATTTTTCCATCAGTTGTTGGGCACCTGGGCTGATTCCATTTCCTAGCTATTGTAATTTTCCTAGCAATGAACATGGCTGAGCAAATATCTCTGTAGTAAACTGTACAGTCTTTAGGCCCAGAAGTGTCGTATCTGTGTCATATGAGCAGGTCAATTTTGGGGGCTTTGAAAAACCTCCATACTGATTTCCAAAGTGGTTGTACCAGTTATCCTGGATAACTGAATTCATAGAAGGCGATAATAGCAGCTTCATCCAACTTATCCAACTTGCTGTCTTCAACAGGGGTTAGGGGAGAAAGAGTTCAGTGTTCTAGGATTGGGTGTGCAGCACCCAACAGCTCTGAAGCAGCACCTCTGAGAAGTCAGTCTGATTGTCACTTTGGGGAGGATGACTTTACCTGTGACAGGAATATTCTGGGTAAAGTCCAATTTACTAGAAGAGACTTTGATTTTAATATTGTTATGGCACATATATTATTAACTCAAATTTAGCTAAAAAAATCAGGACATTTTCATTTGTCATTAGCTTGATCCATTCGCATAATGTGACTTATTAATCTCTTTCACTGAAGTAATCTTAGGTTTACTTATATTATTATATTGTAATTATATATTACATATATATAAATTATATATAATTATTATATTGTAAATAATTCCATCTCAATCCAATCTGCAGAATGTGAGTAAGTTTCTGCAGACTTCCTTGATTATAATGACCTCTTCCCCACTGATGTCACTACAGCACAATCAATATGACATAATAACTTGGATTTGGGAAATTCTGAAAAGAACATATAAGGCATGGAGGAAATGGTGTGCCAGCCTTGTTCAGATCTGTTGTCTCATTCAGTTCATGGGATACTCCACGGAGGACCTTTCCTCTCCAATTTTGATGAAAGAAGGATTCAGATTTGGAAAGACTATATGACTTGTCTAGGTCATGCCTGGTAAATTGTGAAGCCAGGATTTAAATTCAGGTCTTTCTGACATTAGAAATTATATATTCTCCTTTGCATTTTTCCACATGGAAGTTGATCCTAGAAAGTCCAAGTGAGAACTTGTCCTTTTCACTAGAGATAAACCATGAACAAGTGTCATTGATTTTAAAACTTGGAAAGCCGTTCCTAAAAAATGATGTTCCTAAGACATAGTGATATGGAACCACAAGATGTCTTGGAGATGCATATTGGAAGACATTAGATGGTTACATGGAATTTCTGCCTAAAAGCAAAGGGTGAATTTTGCCCTGTGCCTCTATAGTTCACATTCTATTTCACCTACTATAATAAGACTCTTGGGAATGGACAGCAGGATATTCTGTAAGGTTAACACCTACATGTTCCCAATGGGTCACATCACTGCAAACCCAAGAAACTGTAATCATCAAAAGCAGCACATTCCTAGGTTTGGGCAGATTGAGGGCACAAATGTCTTCATTGTTTTGGCATACAAAGACAAATATGGAGAATTGTTACCAGCATTCATTACTGGGTGAGAGGAGGATACAGCCAGGCATGTTTTCCGACAGCTTCCTGCCACTCCCAATCCATATATATATATTTGGATTATATATATATATATATAAATATATATATATTTATATATTTGGATTGGATTATATGTATATTTTATATATATTTGGATTGGATTATATATATATATATATCCAGTAGTCTGTTTCTGTCCACAGTTTTCTACATGCCCCATCTATTCCTGATATTATATCTATTCTATTAATGTGAGCATCAAATGATAAAAGTAATTTAGATAGTATTTCATTGTACTTTCAGTCACACACGATCACAACTCCTGCATTTTACACAATGTATCATTTTCATCATTGCAAGAAGACAATAAGGTTTGATAGAAAAAGCCATCTGTCTGAAACCCAGTTTGTATCTTTCCTTTCCAAGTTTGAGCAGATGGCCACAGGCCCACCAGGAGGATTCAGACTTAATGCATGATTCTGAGTCACTTCCTAAGATGAGCAGAAGGTTTCAGCTTGAACCTAAACCCCAGCCCACTCAAGATTCCAACATTCTGGTGGCATTGGGGAGGCCCTCAGAATGCAGTTCCAGAGGTCTATTTATGCCCGAGATCAAAACTGGAGGCTGCCCATCAAGTGCACAGCTTGGTTCACAGTCAAGTCCATTCCTTGCAGGACAGCTGGAAAGGAAGGTGATGTTGAGTGCATAGTCGCCCACATCCAGCTTCCAGCTCCCATGCTGACAGGAGCTTGTCAAAGCCCAAGGCAACACTGCCCTGGCCAGTTGAGGATGATATGCGATCTTTGGCACAGTGGAAGGATGCACCCCTCACTTTGGTGGGGAACACGTTGAGACTTCTCTCTGTCACAGCCTCTTTTTCATAGCACATACAAATTCAGTGTGGCTTCAGTAAAGATGGTGGGGACCACAACCACTGGCCTTCTGCACAGTGCCTTATGCAGGGCATCAGAGAACATGCAGGCTTTTCCAGGTGGGAGGCTCAGCAAACAGAGGAGGAGTGAATACGAGTGACATGTGCTCAGAAACCCACCATAAATCCTTTGAGAGGTCCTGAGATATGTGAGGTGCCTGTCAAACTGAGAAACTGAGGCTCCTACAAGCTTGTTGCAGAGGAGAGAAATATCACTGGCCACAGCTGTCATCACTGTGACTTTAACCACCGAGGTTGCCTAGGAAACCTAGGTTCCAGCCGGCTGTGCTGAAACACGAGATAATGGAGAGGCAGACCTTGTAGAAAGGGGAAGAATGTAAGGAGCATGACCAGCTATGAGTTCAAGAATTATTTATCCCTGGAGCCTTTCAATAGGAAGTGATTCAATTAGCTCATTGTGGCTTTTCCCTCTTTCAGAAGAAAGACATTCTTGCAGTCAGCTTTCTTGTTCCTGCATGGAAAAGAACCCGACCAAAGCAGCTTGCAGAGGAAAGGGTTTATTTTGGTTTATGGACTCGAGGGGAAGCTCCATGATGGCAGGGAAAATGACATCATGAACAGAATAAGGGCATCACATCCACCACAGCACTACAAACAGCGGCAGGAAGGTGTGCCAAACACTGTCCAGGGGAAGCTGGCTTATAACACCCACAAGCCCGCTCCCGACAACACAGCTCCAACAAGGTTCTAATACCTAAACTGCCATCAGCTGGGAATTGATCAGTCAGAACACATTCGTTTGTGGGGGACACCTGGATCAAACCATGACAGACATTTACCAATGTAGAAGCTCTGCTGTTTCCAAATCTAAATGTTTTGTTCATGTTTCTCTTCAGAAGACTTTATCAACCCACCACTCTGCTGGTGCATTCCAAAAACTCATTAGAATTAATAGTCAATATTTTGCATATACATTTTAATTTTGTATTCTCATGAACATCTCAGGAAGGACTTGTCTAGCAAAAATATCTCATTTCTTTCTTTTCATCCTTCTTTCTTTTCTCTCTCTTTTCTTCTCTCCTTCCTTCCTTCGTTCCTCCGTGTTAAAGCTTAAACCCAGGCTTAAACCCAGGTCTTGTACATGTTAGACAAACACTGTACTACAGAGCTCAGTCACTAGCCCTCGTCATCATTTTATGAGACTCCATTCTTCTGTCTGCAGTTTTCAACTTAGTGAACAACCTTTCTATACATCAATAACAATTTAAAAATTAGTTCCCAAAGGAACATTTGCCTTTCTAATATAGCTACAAATATAAATGCAGGAAAACTCACCATTATAAAGATAACTTTTTTTCAAAATTTAATCTCTAATTCCAATAAAACTTTAAACAATATTCTGACAAAACTTGACAAGCCAATTTTAAAATAAAATTTGAAGAGGAAATAAAAATAAGAAACAAACCAAGAAAGCTTTAGGAAAGGAAAATTGAGGTGGCTGAGGCTCTAACTTAGTGGTAGAGCACTTGCCTGTCATTCTTAAGATCCTAAGTTCAAATCCTAGAACAGCCAAAAAAAATGAGGAAAGAAAGACTGTAGCCCTTTGAGATAGCTAAACTATACTATAAAGCTCAAATCTTTAAACCTGTGTGTATCACTTACATTTCTTGTTTCTATAATAAAATATGTGACAAAGGCAACTTACAGATGGTTTATTTTGGTTCATGCTTTTCATGTACAGTTCATCATGTTGGGGAAATTATGGCAGAAGCCTAAGATGGCTTCCCTCTTCAGCTAAACCTTTCTGGAGACATGCCCAAAGAAATGCCCAGATGTGTGTTTCCATAGTGACTCTAAATTACATTGAGTTGAGAGTCAAGGTTAACCATCACACTGTGTGATAAGGGTAAAAACTAAAGAAAGAGAGTGCTCAAACAGGTCCTTAGGTGAGGCAGATAGAAGCCACCCTCATGACTGGGCTAAGGAAGGACTGAATGAATACCCTGTACATTCTACTGATACCACCAGCCCTGCTACTTTAAAAGTACATTCATAAGGCTAAGGAGATAATTCAGTCATTAAAGTGCTTGCTTTGCAACTCAGAGAACTCAGGTTGAGCCCAGACCCCACATGAAAAGACCAGGTATTGAGGTGCACACTAGTAATCCCAGTACTGGGGTGACAGAGACAGGAGGATCCCTGGGGATCACTGGCTAGCTAGTCTAGACTAATTGGTGCATTTTAGACCATCAAGAGACCTTGTCTCAGAGAAAAGTGGATAGTGCCTGAGGAATGACTCTCTCTCAAAGTTGTCCTATGGGCTACACACACACACACACACACACACACACACACATACAAACTAATGCATGCATGGGTGAGCACACATACATACATTATACTTGTATGCACACACATGAACTGTGCACACATAAACATATATACAGACATATATACACGCAAATGATCAATTTATATCTAATTTTTTCTCAATTAATATAAATCAGTACTTTTGAGATGGATAAAATTTTGATTATAAAAATATAAGACTATAACTGGATGAAACTTGACACATTTTGTTAAGTGACAGAATCTGGAAAAAGACCACAGATGACTCCACATACATGATTTGTTCAAAATAGGCAAAATTATGGAATAAAAAATTAAAAATAGGTTGTTTAGCTATTGCCTCAGGGAGGAGGGAACACTGGGAAATGGCAAGTTACTGCACATGTGTAAGCGTCTATTTTAGTCCTGATGAAAATGTTTTCAGATTATGGTAGGGGCTGAGGAGATGCCTCGGAGAATAAAAGCTTGCCATGAAAAAGGGGAGGCCTGAGTTCAGATCTGCAGGACCCACGGAAAAGCGAGCGTTAGCCTTCGTCATTCCTGCATGCAGAGGACGAGAAGAGCAGAGACAGAAGGATTACTTGGAAGTTTGCAAGCCAGGGAATAATGATCAACAAGAGAACCTGCTTCTAGAAAGGTGGAAGGTGAGGACTGACCCTGAAGTCCTCTGTCCTCCACACACACTGTGGTAGTTTGAATAATGTTCCCCAATAGAATTTATTATAATTGTGTTTATTAAGTTGTTAATTGTCTCCAGGCTTCTGGCTGGAGGAAGTGTCACTTTGGCCTAGCCTCCTGGGGACTGGCCCTTTCTAATTTGGATGCAAAATGCTAGCGATAGATATGCAAAAGAAGAACCGGAACCCAGTCTGGCAGTTCTGCATTTTGTGAATTACAGTGTGCTTGCTTGCTTCTGTGCTGTTTTTCTCTCTCTGCTTGGATCTGTGAAAGGGGGCCAGCCTTTTTCCTTAACTTCCCCTGGGTCTGTTACTTCAATAAATATTTTCCTCCCCCAAATTGTGCCTGGTTTGGAGATTCATCCCAGTGATGTGTGATTGACTATGACATGCACCATAACATGTGCACACCCATTCTCTCTCCCATTCTTCTCTCTCTCTCTCTCTCTCTCACACACACACACACACCATAACATGTGCACACCTATTCTCTCTCCCTTTCTTCTCTCTCTCTCCCATTCTTCTCTCTCTCCCTCACTCTCTCTGTCTCTCTCTCTCTCTCACACATACACCATAATATGTGCACACTCGTTCCCTCTTTCTCTCTCTCTCTCTCTCTCTCTCTTTCTCTCTCTCTTCTCTCTCACACACATTTGATTGTGGCAACATTTAGACATCTCTAAAATCACAGAATAGTACATGTTCAATGATTTATTTATATTTAAGTGATTTATGTCTCAGTAAAGCTGTAAAAAAGCAGAACTAAAAAACACAAAAATATGGGGGAATGTATTTATTTTTAAGACACAAAAATTTTAGCAACTGTTTCTACATAAGACTAGAAAACTATACAAGATCTTATCTTAAGAAAAGTGAAAACTCAAACAATAAAAAGAAAAATTATTTGTAATATGAATAAAATAAAAATGATAAATGGGCACATACCTCTATACATATACATGAACATTTATATTAAAATACAAATCAACAAAAGTGGATGATCTAATAGAAAATTTGGAGTAACTACACATGAGATGATATCAAACATCATTCAAAAATAAATTAAAATGTAGTAAATATTATACAATATCTTTACTAACTTGAAATGCCCTTTTTATTCATCAAATAGGCAAAGTTATTTTAGAATGATACTATCTTGTGGGCAAGAGTATGGGGGAAGGAATATTGTCCTAAACTGCTGGAGGAGGGGTGTAACCCTGGCAGGACTTTGTGGGGTGTAACTGTACCACATCTGTAGAACCGTGTATACAACAATCCCACTCTAGTTAGGTGATCTACAGATATATTCATACATGAGCAAAATGTACAAATATGTAAGTTTTGAATGGAGCATTACCAGCAAAAGTGAATACTAAGAACCATTTTTAGACGTCTTATTTTGGAACATAGTCACACTGTGTTGTGTCTATATACAAGAGCAGCAAAGAGTGGGGCAGGTCGACATTTACACACCTAGACACTAATAAGAGTGACTGCCTACTAATGAAGGGCTAGTGTTACAGAATCTGCTGCTATGTTCCTGTAGATTCTGCACCACAATTATATGATATAGAAAATATAATATATAAAATTATACATGAACTTATGTAAGTAAATCATATCTAACATAATTAAAATAAGTGAAGAGATGGGGAAGAAGGAAAGAGCCTATGGATTTAGGAGTTAAGCTGAGATTGGAGAGATTTCTCAGTGGTTAAGGTGCTTGCCTACAAAGCCTAACAACCTGGGTTAAATTCCCCAGTACCCACATAAAGCCAGGTGCACAGCTCATCTGCGATGGCTGGAGGTCCTGGTGTACCCATTCTCTGTCTCCCTTCTACCTCCCTCTGCTTGCAAATAAATAAATAAAAATATTTTAAAAGAGTTAAGCTGAACTAAGCCCTGTGATTATTTAAAGAATATTTTTAAATGTGGCAAAGGTCATTAATAGAATAGACATTAAGAAGAATATTTTGTGAGGGTTACTTAAAATTTCAAATTATAATTGCCCATAACCTAATAAATATATTGTTCACCTACCACACCATTAGATAAGTGCACCACAAGCTACTGGCATTTCCGTCAGTAGAATGGATCCTGCAGATCAACACAGCTGGATTTTAATAAGACATCTTATTTAAAAGATCAAATAACTATATATTCATATAAATTCATTTCCCACAAGCTCAAAGCTGATGGAAACCCTCTCCTCTACCCTCCCCCCGAAAAAGAAAAAAATGAACTGGTAAATATAATAATAGATGTACAACTACAGAGAGAAAGAGAAAATAATAAAAAATGAATGATATTAGAGGAACCATCAGGCTCACATACTGAGTAGACAAGTATTGTCTAGGGAAGGAAGTTACCATGCACTCTTTTGTAACTAACACAGAAGTAGTCTTTCTTTTCATTGTCTCCATCTCACTTTAGAGTGAGATTATTTGTAGGTAAGATCCCTGACTGTTAGTAGTGACTTTCAAGTCACTAGAAATGGCAAAGGCAAATAAGAGAAGGGAGACCAAGGCTGTCTGTCCCCATATGGCCAACATACAAGGGAAGGGGGCACTGATGTGCACTGTGACATCTGCAATGCGTGTGCTGATGGATGTACCACTTGTAAGGTCTGGAAGTTGGAGGACACTCATGATTGGCTTTGCCTTGCAGGTTGAGCTATGTCTCTGTTGGCTGGAAGGGAAGGCAGATGGTGGGGATAATGGATAGTGACAGTCCACACGGAGCCTATCATTTTCCAAAGGGCTGCTAGTGGTGAAGAAAAGCAGCTAATGAAAATCATGTGTTTCAAAGTAAGGCAATCGGGAAGTACTTCTTTTGTTTTAAAGAGAACATCATTTGTCTTATTTGCAATGGAAAAGTCTGTTTTTCAGGGGAAAAAATCATACCAGCAGAAACTATGCAATAAGCAACATTACAACGCTTATAAGGTCAGAAAAAGACAAATGTAATAATATCCACAAATGTCTTAATTAACAAACAAAAGTTATTGAAAGACATAGCATTATGACAAGATTGCAAGGCATGCTATGATACAGATATGGAAATGTTAGCAAAAGAAAATGCATTAAGCTTTGTAAAGCAGTATGAGAAAGGAAAAGACTTCAAAATAGTAACACTGAGTGCCCCCCCCCAAGCAAATACCCAAGCACAGCTATGTTCACAGGCACTGGAGTTAATGTTCCAGATCATGGGCAGACCCAGGGCTACCAAAGATATCAGAAACCTCTCTACATGAAACATGAAAACTCTAAACAAACATAAAAAATAGCCACTTGGAGGAATAATACAAGAATACTTAAAAAGCCAAACTGCTGCTGGTATCCTCAGAGGCGCAAGAAAAGATAATCAATCCACAAAGCAAGAACAGAGGCCTGCCGAAAGGAACAACCAGAGAACCAAATGTTCTTGAAAAGTAAACATGATGACAGAAATGAAAAAAATTAACAAAAGGGTTAAAAAAAAGCCAGCATTGAAGACAAAACTAAATAAGAGGACTGAAAAGTAAGGAAACGAGAATAAAAGTGCAAGAAGCTCAGCATCACAGCCCCAGGGTTATCAGACAGAAAACAGAAGAAACCATTACCAAAATTTCTTTAAAAGACCCAAGTTTTCACATTGAAAAGGTCATTCAGTAGTCAGTACAGAGGAAGAAAATAAGAGTTTAAAATACCGTGGACAAAAGATTCTACAGGAAAGAGGCGGGGAAAGAGGGAGAAACAGACAGAGAGGAGAACAATGTAATCCTAATTGTGAAGAAAAATGTGTTCCATTAAGAATTTAATATATAGGGGTATGTTACAGCTAAGATAAAATAAATACTAAAACTTTAGATACCCGAGTCCTCAAATTTTTTCTTTTTACAAGAAGTACTCACCAGTGCAATAGTGATACTTAACCTAGGTGGGTAATCAATGGCTCTCTAATTGGCTAAGAGATCCGTTCAGCGGCAAGGAACCCTTAGCTGGAACTGGGATCCAAGGCAAATTCTTATAGAGACCAAGAACCCACACTCCAAGGAGAAGCCCTCGCTAACCATGGGCCTACACAGAGGCTACACCAATTAAAATCCTGGCAAATTAACAATGTTTGTCCCTTTTAAAGTATACTGATTTCATTCTCCATTGGAGATTCATTCTGTTTGAATTTTTCAGAAGGCAGTGAGAGCCGTGGACAACCCAATTCCACCAACAGGACCTGAGATGATGATTGACTCCCAGGCAGAAGATGAATCACCTCTAAGACATCATCTGGGGTCCAGATGAAACCTTTGAGGAAGTGACGAGATGAGCAAGAGAGCTACCTCCACAGCAAGTCAGATAACCTAGGAAAGGTCAATGGAGACAGACACCAACTATACCCAACATAACCCAAAGCAGAAGTCCAGAGAATTTAAGATCTCAACTTTCACTTTTGTAATTAGTTTCTCTAATGGTCAGCGAGCTAGTCTCTTAGCTCTAGAATTCCATCCACAGATGTAGCAAGATCTGTAGCTCACTCTCGTTATTTCTCTGAACCACAAAGGCACAAGTAGCAATTATCCTCTCCTGGGGAAGCTACCACTCATTACCTGTTTACATACATATTTTTACCTATGTGAAACCATGACTGCTATGAATCATCAGAGGCTCTCGTAAATGCAGCCTGCTTTACCATGGTCAGGGTGCTTTCTTCTGATTTTGCTTGGCCCTGAAATAGTAATCAAATGCAGACCTGCCAAAAGCTCAGGGAAGTTAAGTGAGTTCCCTAAGGTCAGCAGTCAGCAACATCGGAATCAGGATTTGGGTGGAACTATAGCGCTGGCTTCCCACCATGCAATGTAGCAGCTTGTTTTCACATTCACGTAGTCTCCATGTGTTTAATAGCTCTAATCGCTGGCAGCCGAACAAGCAGATGGTGAGAAAAAAGGCAGAGGGTGTGTGTGAATGAACCTCTCTAAAACCCAGCCACTGTGCCCAGAGCCAGCCTGGGAGCAAGTGACCCTCTGCCAACATCAGTCCCAGAACCTGTCATGCCTACAGCCCAAATTTCAGTTCAGTTTAGGACTTTTCCACTTTCAAAGGTCTCTAAAAATTGGGGGGGGGGGAGATCCATAGGAAATACAGTACATCAACATTTATCAATTAATTCCTTAGGCAGATTTGGCTGACAACTAAAAATAATCCTTAATTACAGAAAGATGCTTAAAGGAAGAGAAATAGGCAATGAATTATCTTCATTCAAAATTGTTCTCAAGACTAACCCTGGCCATGCTAGTCAGAATTCTTCAAAGATTCCTTTAGCAAGAGCACCATTTTTGTCTACTGGTAGATATTTTGTGATTAGAAATACCACCACTGTATCAACAAAGTCTGCTAAGTCCAGGTCACAGAGAAATATTTCCCATAAGCCACCATTATGTCAGTTACTTGTGCATTTGTTTAAGAGCCATTAAACAAGGGCAGTCCATCTTGCTCATCAGGAAGGATTTTCTCCCTATTTTTGGCAAAAAGAAAAGAAAAATGCAAGCTGGGCACAGCCAGCCTTTGCTAAAAAAAGTGGGAGCCAGGTTTCCTGGGGCTCCTTGGTGTGTGGGAGCATAGGTGAAGTCCAGGATATAAACAAGTGGTGATGATCCCAGAGAGGTCATGAAGCAGTGTGCCCACCATGACCATAGCTTCTTAAGGCATTATTAATATTCTCCGTTTTTGCTTTTAATGAATATAATACAACATTTAAATTCATGGCCTAGTCAAACCCATTTGTGGTAGCTCTGTGTATAACGAGTATTGAACTCTGCAGATTTAAACATAAAATAAAGGATAATAGTCACATACCCCAATCAGGATCTCTCTATTCTTCACATATTTTAAAGGCATAATACACAAAGGTTACATAACTGCCTGTATGGAAAACCCTGCATTTGGGGCTGTTTGCAAAGCCTGCTTGCAGCTGAGTGTTTACTAAATCAAGCACTAAAAACTAGATTTACACTGGTTGTTCGAAGCTGGAAGCCAGCTGCAGCTGCCATTAGAGCAATTCAATTTCTTTTTTATAAAGCACAAGTAAGGCTCAATTTACTAAAGTTTTATTTCCTTTTTATGCATCCCATATGCTAGGGGAAAAATTAAGTTTATGAGATTAAAAATGAGTTTTATGCTAAATGTTTACAAAGTTTCAGCTGGCTGCTTTTGAAGCTCTTCAAACCACCAAGTTCAGCTTCTGTAGGTTTTTTTCCCCTTTCTTTCTGCTTTTTCCATTCCAAGGAAAGAAGGTCTTTGTGTTTGCAAAAGGAAGTTCGACAGCCCCCTTTTCTGTTCCCGACCTGCTCTGACTTCCTTTTCCACATCAGGTTTTACATCAGTTGAGGGAGACAGATAAATAAGTTCCTTCATGATGTCAAAATCCTCAGGGGAGAAGGTTCTTACATGGACTCAATTACTTTGTCAGATGTATTTTTTTTCTTTCCAGCCCCTGTGTGCTGATTTAGTGACTCTGGTGATGCTTGTCATTTCTGTGATCACATCTATGAAAGCAATGGAGGTTTTGCTGGATAAAAGGGAGCTAACTGCTGAATTTGGAAAGTAGTGAATTTTATCACCTATTTTCTTAAAAAAGTGAAAGTTGCACCTCCTTGCTCCAAAATTAATGAATGTCAAGAAGTTTTTAAAAAATATTTTCTTTATTCATTTTCAACAGAGAGAAAGAGAGAGTCAAACAGAGATACAGAGAGAGAGCGAGCAAGAGAGAGAGAGAGAGAGAGAGAGAGAGAGAGAGAGAGAGAACACCAGGGTCACCACCTGTGGGTCTGGCATATGGGTACTGGGGAATTGAACCAGGAGCCTTAGGTGCTGGAGGCAAGTGCCTTAACCGCTGAGCCATCTCTCCAGCCCCAAGAAGTATTTTTTAACTGTATAATTTGGAGATTTCCCTCAAAATATCCATTATTAATTTATTTGACCATGTGAATCCCTTCTTCCTCTTTGGCCTTTATTGGATTCTGCTTTTCAGCTCCTCTACTTCCAACTAAGCTATCAGAGAACCTATCATTTTGAGGTGAATTTAATGAAAAAGACAGCATGTAAAAAAAGTACAAGAAGATGAGAAACATTTCCAGACACGAGGCCAGAGAAACTACCCAAAATGACCAATGTGATTGTTCATTCATTTTCACTAACTCATACGGCTTCTTTGTAACGTGTTAAAAGATAGAGCTTCCAGCCTTCCCAGCATCAGTAAAGGAGATATGAGAGTTTTTTAGTGTGTGGTTGGGAAAAGATGAGAACATGAATATGCATGCATGTTATGGTATGAATCTGGGCTGTCCCCCACAGGCTCACCTTCTGAACACCGGTCCCTGCTTGTGGCACTTAGGAAGGTTGTGGAGCCTTCATGAGGTAGGGGCTGGCTGGGAGAAGTAGTTCACTAAGGGCAGGACCTTGAAAGTTATTCACTTCTGGTTCTGGCCTGTTTTCTCTGCTTCCTGGTCAGCCATAACACAGACGAATCCACTGCCTCACATTCCCACCACGGAGAATGGAGCTGTTCCACCTTAATCTCCACACCATGATGGACTAAAGCTCCCAGAAGTATGGGCCTTTTAAGTTATTTCTGTAAGGTATTTTGCCTCAGTGACACAAAGTAACGACTACTCTACAATCACAGTAGATGACAAATGGCCAGATCATCTGTGAGTACAAGCTATGCTGCTCATGTCCTAGACAGTTCCTCAACAAGGTTCTCATCTAAATAGAGCTCACAGCCAGCTCTCACGCTGATAATATTGCATAAAGAGGAGAAATGAATGTCTCCTAGGCATTGCCCTGGATGGGGGGAGAACTGACATAGACCAACTTGAATCACCTACATTAATTTAGACTAGGGAGACTAGAATTCCCTGGAGATTGTAATTTCCAACTGATCCCAACAGGTGACTGTGGGCCAACAGGTTGGCTGGTACCACAAGAATGAGAATGATCACAAACATATGGGAATGCCCAGAAGGAAAGTTGAAAGATGTCTACAGAGTACAGATTAGTTTCAAAGACATATGGACCGACAGAAGCAATGACAGAGCTCAGAAGGGACTACCTTGGGTAGCTGATCAGACATGCTTCTAGCAACAAAGAAGAGTGTCGGGACCCTGCTGAAGAGGGATGGACGTGAAGGCTGGGGATGTACTGGTTTCATAATATTGTAAGGAACTTAGAGCATAGATCACTTTTGGGTATCATTTTGTTACTCACATGACTTTAATTGTACCCTTTCAAACTCTTACAGAAACATATCATCAACTAAACCCTTGATTTGAGATTCTTATTCTTTCCCCAATGAAGAAAGGAAGGAAGGAAGGAAGGAAGAGGAGAAGAAGAAGAAGAAAAAGAGAGAGAAGGAAAGAAAGGATGGAAGGAAGGGAGAGAGAAAGAGAGGAAGGAAGGAAGGAAGGAAGGAAAGAAGGAAGGAAGAGAATGAGGGAGGGAGAGAGAAAAAGAGAGAGAAGGAAGGAAAAAGGAAGGAAAGAAGGAAGGAAGGGAGGGAGGGAGAGAAAGAGAGAGGAAGGAAGAAGGAAAAGTAAGGAAGGTGGGAGAGACGGAGGAGCCAGAAAAAGAGGGAGGGAAGGAAGAAACATATTTACAGAAATGGAATGACTAGCAGTGAAGAAGCTAATTAGAGCCAAGGGTCAGTAAAGCTGGCCTGGAACATTTGAAGGCACACTGGGACTCAGCATGTGGAGGGTTACCAGCCACACCCCGAGGAGCAGTGACAAAGTAATTTCAAGGTAATAAGAAGAAAAATGAATGCAGCATTCTTACAACACTGGGCTGGTGATGGGGCAGCAAGGTAGCGAGGACAGAATGAAGTAAGACCCGAAAAGACATAGCAAGATCCAGGCAAAAGCAACTGTGAGAAAATGGAATCCAGAAGACAAAGTCTCCAGTTCCCTTTTGTCCTTTTGTCCCAGGGATTCAACAGTGGCTTTTCTCCCTGGAAACAGGTGGTCTCATTGTCGCACATCGTTTTCTGAGCTGGCAACCCCAGAACATCCTTGGTCCCTTTGATCTTCTAGGATTAGAGTTGGTGACAGCATCCGAATGAGCACTGCCTTCTCTCCTCTTGCCTCCACATCCATGTCCCTGCTTCTGGATCTTTCATGAATAAGTCTCCTGAACCTGAAGACCTCAGTTGATACCAGAGACGGCTTGTAAGGAGAGGAGAGAAGCTATGAATTGAACCAGGAGAAACAAAAAGTTGAGGTATAGCTTTGAGCATGAGGAATGAGAAAACAGTGTGCATAGAAACAGAGCATGGGCTAGGTGAGAAGCCTCCAGGACAGTGACCAGCATAAATCTTGGCTTCTCCATTTTGTAGCAGTAGGGCTTTACTTAATAGATCTAGTCTGGAGTCCCTTCATTTATAAAATAAAGTTACTCATTCTTTTAAGGATTCAGAGTTAATCTATATAAAGAACTTAGCAAGATGGCTGCCTAAGTGTTTTTTCTCATCATTACCCTCAGAATCTATGTGTGAAATTCTAGTACACGTTGAGCTTAATGGTGACAATCAAATATTTAAGTGGGAATATCAAAGAAGCACTTGGAAATAAATGCTGGCATTTGGGTAAGAAGAAAGTGTAGAGAGATATAAGCCTACATAAAAGAGAAAGGGGAAACTTTGAAAATAGATGATTCTTTCAAAGAGTATCAAAAGAATAGCAAAGTTCTATGATCTAAGCATTGGAGAGAGGAGAGAGAGAGACTAATTTTTTTTAATGTAGAGGGTATAGCTCAGTGGTAGAATGTTTGGCTGCCAATTATCTTTCAATAGCTAAAGGTCCACATCTCTAAAGAGGAGAAATAAATAACAGAGCCCTCATTGGACCACTGTGAGAAATAAATGAGCTAGCATAATTAAATTGCTTAGAATAGCATCGGGCATGTAATGTGGATTCCATAAACCTTAGTTACCACAGTTCACATGTATCTACCTTGTACTACTATACCTTAATTCCTTCTCTTTAGGGAAATACTCTAATTTCTTTCAACTCAAAGAGAATGTTATTACAGAAACTCCCTAGATGATCATGCACCAAGATGATATAAATTCAGCTTTAATGCAACTGGAAATTGGTGCATGTCTTCTCCTGTGCCCAACTTTATCTTTCAAGAGGGCAGGGGACAACCATGGGGAGGTTTATGGGAACCCCTGTCTCAAATGGGGAAGCAAAGGAAGCATGTCCAGTCCTCGGTGATATTTTAGCCCGATTTCCCTGCACGAGGTTGGAAAACACCAAAAGCCTGTGAATAATAAAAGTGGACGGGACATTAAAGTCAAATTGGACTCTAGCTTATACTCTACAATACAATGCACCTGGAATAAAGGAGAGCCTTTCTCACCTTATGGAAGGGTGACTTGGTCTAGTGAACTGTGCACTAGGTGAGAATGAGGATAGGCTTGGGCAAGTCACCTGATGCCAAATAGAGCTGCATGGGACTGAGGGTTTTGGAGAAGGTATTTGAAGCTCTTCTCCTCAAATGAAGGCCTGGGCATAGCAAGACGCCAACATGGACAGAGCCAGCATTCAACCAGAAACTCTTAGTAGCTGTGTTGGTACTGCCTGCTTGTAAAACAGCTGTCACAACATATTAGTGGGAATTTTAATGATTCGTGATGAGAAAGGAAATCAAGAAAACAAGTGCAGCCGACACTGAGCATGTTAGAGCAAATGAGAGTCCATGTCCTCCTGGAACTCTTCAGATGCCCACATGGTCACAGCCTGTTCAGTTTATTCACCTTGTTTTAACAAATTGTGAGTATTGATCAGAGTTTATCTTCTTGATGCTCAGTACTTTGGGACCTGCTCCTTTCTCTTGCTTTCCAGAATGTTCTATCGTTCCTGATGCATGGAGAGACCTTGGCTGTGTGTAAGTAGCATGTGCTTTGTAGTAATCATGACTCTTAGAGTGATAGAAGCCCCACCCAGACCATCTGAGACCAAAGGGGATGCACTGTTTGCAAGAATCCTAACTTAGACACTCTCCTCGTCCTGGTCTCAGCCTCCTTCTGTTCTTGCCCACCCACAAAGCAGGATGCAGTACCACAGTTCACATCCCACAGGTTTAATCCCCAAACCCCAAATTTGTCTTTACTGCTTCCAAGTTCAAAAATTCCCATGGAAATTCTCTGAATGGCCAAGTATAGAAAAGAAACATGCCACACTGGGAGGATGGCTCAGTGGTTCAAGGTGCTTGCTTGCAAGGCCTTCTGGCCTGGGTTAGCATGAGTTCAATTACCCAGGACCCATGTAAACCCACATGCACAAAGAGGCTCATGGTTCTGGAGTTAATTTGCAGCAGCAAGAGACCCTGGCATGCCCCGTATTCCTCTCTCTCTCTCTCTCTCTCTCTCTCTCTCTCTCTCTCTCTCTCTCTCTCTCTTCTCACAAATATTGTGTATTTTTAAAAAGAAAAAAATCATGCATACTCACAACACATTCTATTCAAAGAGATCATGTCTCCTAGAAAAAAAGGGCAAAATGGCAGACACATATGGCTAAAGGTGAGTTTTCTCTCCGTTACTTAGTTCCACATAAATCTCGGGGTTTCATGAAGGCTAGGGAAACATCTGTTTCAGAGTGTAGGCATGTTATTCTGCTCACAGCCAAATCATGGAATACTGCTAACTTCGCTTGTGATGATCCACAGGCATCATCACCTTATCTACTTTTAAGGAACTGTCATGTGCTGCTCTAAGGTGTTCCCAGCTCTTGGGGTGACGCTCCTCTCAAATACTTTAGGAGCCTTTGCTTTCAGGAACCACTTGGAAAAGCCACCTGTCTTGTGCTCACCTAATGAGACCTCAGCTGAGAAGGAAGGTCAAGGTCAGGCAAGTCAGATCATGTGAAAGCATGAACAACCATCTTCACTGCCGGCTTGCCTAAAGGTTGACGAATTCATAGAAGATATGTTTATCATATTTTTGTGTTAATTCTGATTTTAAAAAATATTTAGAGACATATGGCAATTTGATAAAGCAGGAAACCAAGAACCTTACATTACTGGAATAATAAATAAAAGCATCGTCAAAGCTAACAAGCAAAGATGAATGTGGACCCTGACACGTGAAGTTAGTGGTGTTTAGTGATTTGGATCTGCTGGAAGTTAATCATCAGAAAAGAGTCAAAATGGAAACTTAGTTTTTTGATCTACAGTTCCCACTTCACAAAATCTAAAATTAGCCTCAGTGTAATCTGGTTATGAAGTATTTTAATGGACCACTAAACAAACAGACTGATCATTCATTTGTGTCCTTTGAATATAATAAGACATGAGACTGATGGAGACAGATTTGGAAAATATGACCACATCCAAGGCCACTTGTCAAAGGTCGTGTACAACTACAACTGTGTTGTAAAATCTATTTCCTATTTAACATGACCTATTTAACATGACACCCAAAGGCACTTGCCAAAGGTCGTGTACAAATACAACTTTGCTGAAAAATATATTTCCTATTTCAGTTCATTAGATATCTTATTCTATTTCTTCCCTATACATATTAAAAACGTCCTCCTCGACTCTGATTTCTTACCATTTTAATTTTCTTGGCTATGTGGCTTCTACTAGGAAAAAACCAAATTAAGCAAAGAACTGTGTTTTTATAATTTATTTTCTAATAGTAAACCTTATACCAGCAACTAAATATTCATTCCCAAACTAAACACATACGACGGTATGCCTCGTTTGACTTAGCTCATTCCTTTTAAGTTGGTAACTGTTAGAGATTCTTATACTATTTTTCAGCATAAGAAATCATATTTCATGTGTATTACCACTAGATGGCTCAAAAGGCTTAAACATGAGTTCCATATATTAGCAGTGGGGGGGAAGAAAACGTAGATATTGAAAGATTTATATCACTTTTTCCATAGTTATATATTTTATTCTTTAATTTTGCACAGGCTTTCATATTATCTATAGATGATCACTTTAATACTGCACAATGATAGACAATTACTTTTATGTAGGCCATCATCATGCATGGCATTTTTATGAAGGAGAGAGGATTAATGGAGAAAACGAATGAATTATGTTACAATTTGTCATAAAATGCAATAATAAAATAAATTAAAAATTTACCAGATGACTGCAAACAGTATTCAATGGGGTCTCAAGGATGGGAGTCTTGGTTGTATTTCATTTTAATGTATCCCAGCATTTCCAGAGATTACCTGCTTTATTTTCTGGCCATTGCAGTTATTTATGTATCTTTTAGAGGAAAATGACTCACAGCTCAGAGACTCGGAGCTCTGTGTAGTACAGGGACCTTGAGAATCACGGGGTTCCTCCTCCTTACATAACTTATGGAAATGGCGAGGGCTCTCCGGATACAATGTAATCACACTAGAAGGCTTGGGGTCCTTTCCACTAACTGGTAGAAAGAAAACAAAAGTAGAAAATAATTGCTTACTCCCTAACTAGAACGGATATCATATAATTTTATGAGGTATCTTATAATTTTATTTCACTGTTCAAGACAATGTTATAATATGAAAGAAGTAAAAGAAATCCCTAAGTCTTTAGATCTGGGGGAGACTGTCCGGAGGCATGGCACCCATCAGTAACAACACACTTGGGCCAGGAAGACCGGGATGAGTACTAAGATATACAGGATCCCTTGCCACAAGGACTAATACAGACAGCCCACGGAGGAGGATATACAACTGATCAGGGACGGGGAGGGGGGGATTGGGGAATTCGGGATAACAACGCATGGTTTGCCCAC
>PVHP010006791.1:0-13911 GCA_004024765.1 Zapus hudsonius | reverse complement strand
GAGAACCGCATACGGTAGCAACAGAGCTATAAGCGATCTCAGACATTCCCTAAATAAGAATGAAAACACCCTCTTATTGTTCTGAAGAGATGTGCAGCCTACACTTTCTAAATACCAATAAAAGTCCTTCTAGCTTAAGTTTAGAACTGGAATCATCAAGAAAACCTCCTTCAAGGTTTTGTCATTGTCTGTAATCACCAACAATACAAGTTTCTACCCCGAAACCTATTTAATTGGCTATATTGGTTGTATAAAAAATTCCTCCACATGGAAACATTCCCTCTTGAGGGGAGGAGGGAGTCAAGCAATCAGGAAATCTAGAAGAGCTAAAATTTGAAAGCCCCCCCTCCCTAAGGTTACTAGAAGGGTCAACTGCTTAGGGGAGACTTCCCCAACTGCCCTGCCCCTGCAAGCTGCCAAAAAGTCATGCAGTGTCCAGAGATGCAGCTTCCCATATGCCAGAGTGGGCGTTTCCCTGATGAAGCTGCCCCATTGGGTGCCCTAGGAGTCACCCATTGCTCCTGTAAGCAACCCCTCACCCTGATCTGTAAGTAATTCCAGTAAACTCATTGGTTCAGCAAATTGCTGTTAGTGCAGTTGTATGAGACCTATCTGGGGAGATTACACCTGTATTTAAGTCTCTCCCTTGGGAAAAAGTTTGCTGGGATAATAACCTATGGAGAAAGCAAGATGCTGTATGGCAGAAACTTAAGGGGTAGTTCTCCCAACCCTTATAAATGTCATATATAACATATGTATAGCATTGCCTCCCAATTTTTATAATGTGCAGAAATTTCTCAAGATGCTTTCCTTTTCCACTTATTATTTCTCATTAGGAAATGCACTTAAGAATCTGAGTTTGGCTTAGAAGTATTAATTCTCCCTGAGGGAGCTGTAATTTAGTCTCAGCTGCAATAGCAGAAGGTCCTGCTAGTTTTATATTTAGTATTTAGGTACCTGACATTTAGGTTTGAATTTTAAATATAACATGAGCCTGTTATCATACAGCCCTTTAACACTGAAGTCTAATCGGTTCTCTGCAAGCATAACACCTCCATTTGGTCAGCGTTCTGACCAGTTATCTTTGGGAAAGGCATATAGTCTTAGCTTCCCCAACTCTGGCTGTGAACTTTCTACTCAGCAGCCAGAAACATTCTTAAACTCTCAAAATGGCTCTTCCAAATGATTGCTACAGGAAGATACAGTTTCAGAGCTGGCTTCATTCAATTATTCATTGTAAAATGAACTGTTTCCTGGGAACCCCCTGAACAGACTAAGGTCCAATTCCACCAAAGTTGAGGCTGGCGAGCCAGTGAGTTTTCTGGGCGTCCTTGGGGAGCATGGGTGAGGGATTCCTGACAGGAGTGTGAAGAAACCAAGGGAGCTTATCGTATGAGAGGAGTTACCCTATGAGAACCAGAACCGGAGGAGGAAGGTGGTCTTTATAGGTAGACAGGGAATTGGTTGCAGGCAGAAACCCAAGATTGCTTCCTGCTCCTGCGTGTTTACATTTGCTACACGTCAGAACAGACAAGTGACAAGCAGTTTTTCTGGTGACAGGCCCAGAAAACTCCAGGACCCAAGCAGCCCTGGAAAGCTTCCTTCCACACCCCTCTTTCATAAACCTGACCAATCCTGGGAGTATTAATGAAGAGCTCCACCCTGCTCCCCACCCTATGCCTCTGATGTTCATGTCACAGAGAGAGGGGATCCAGCTCCGAATCCCCTTCCCTTGCAATGAGGCTGCTCCTCTGTGAGCGGATTTTCACTGGCCTGGCCTCTGTGCTGGGACTATGGACACCAGCGAGGGTGACAAACTCCCCCTAGCTGCTTAGACGGAGCTACCTGACCCTTGATCGTCCACCCTCTACACCTTCTATACCATCCTCATGGCCCCCTGAGGCCAGGACAGCTGTGCATCTTCGCTCACAGCTGGCACAGCTGGCTGCTGAAATCTCAAGTGAAGGTCTGGTGACCCACGTCAACCCCCTGCTTGTATGGGGGAGCGTCAATAGGCCCAATCTCGAGTCTCACGTGAGCCATCACAGCGGTTTCTGATAAAGACAGCAAAAGTTTTCCACAGAGGACCACATCATATAACATCATTAATGCCATCCGTGATGGCATCTATTTCTGTAGCTTCCCACCCTTAGCAGTGTTGGTGGATATCCCACCATCCTGTGTTCACTGATCTGCTTCCATTCCCATCTAAGGGCAAAGAAAGAAGCTGGCTTCTCACAGTTTTTTTTTCAAAAGAGAGAGAATATCTCCCTTCCAAAAATTGCTCAGCAAACATGCTCTACAGGCTCTCTGCCCACTCCCAATACAATAGGCCCTGGTCAGAGATTGGGCACCTTGGTTGATACCACATCTAAGTAAATAGAAATGAAATCAACACCCTCTCCTCAACAAAAGGGCTGAATGCAGGTGTGGATAGCTGTAAAAATTGGGACTTATTCCTACCAAGGGATGGACAAGATACTTGACCTCTCTCGTCAAGGAAGGAGTGGATCCATGGTTTGCTTAATGGCTTCTGTCATAGGACTTTTTCTAAAACTCCATAGCACTAAGGAAACATTTATTATAATCTTCCCTTGAGTGAGGCATGTGGAAAAAAATCGTAGAGAAGACCAAACTGAGCAAAAAGATGATCAAGTTGAAAGCCCAGGCAATTCAGAAGAGGAGCTTAAAACTCAGTGTTGGCAAGAGACAGATGGTATAATGTACATAAAAAGATGTGCTTCGTAATTGGTATTTTTCCTAATCAAATATTCTTCAATAGCAAATGCAATGTAATTATTCACAGGATTATTATTCCCATCCAAATGAAGTTGACATTTTTCTGGATACTCATTACTGATAAATGACAATAATAAGTAGTAATCAAAATAATAAATTACCTTAAAACAGTAATAACCAGCCACAGTTTAATTATAAAGTGCATAAAAATATGGTGTAATTCTGATACACATCTTTTCTAATGGCCTCAAAAACAGACCACAGACAACAACAAATCCTGGACGAGGTGAATCAAGTACTCTTATTCACAAGGGGTGGAGTGGAAAACAGCACAGTCCCTTTGGAAGGCAGTTGAACAGGTGTTTTTAATAAAGCTAATCTTCTAACCATGTGATCCAACAAGGAAGCATGTTCCTTGGCATCTATCTACCTAAAGAAGTACAAAACGTATGTCTACACACACATGCCTGCACATAGATCTTTGTAGCAGCTTTATTCACAGTCATTAAAGCTTTGATAGAATCAGAATGCTCCTACACAGCTGAATGCACAGGCTCTGGCTAGTCAAGGAATAGAATGTTAGTCAACACTAACAAAGAATGGAGCGTATGAAGTTAAAATGCCAATATTAAAAGTCTGTATACTTTTCTAACTGAAGGATATTTTGAAAAGGGCAAAATTCTGGACTTCTCATGGTAATGATACACGATTCTGGTTTCCTCAGTTGTATCACTGAGTCCCTTGGTGTGGGGTGTTGAAAGTGGAGAAGCCTGCCTCTGAGAGCTGGGGGGGGGGGGAATGTGTGGGATAGCTCAGTCTCTACAACTCAATTTTTCTGTGAATTTAAAACGACTGTCAAATAGTATTTCATAAACCAGGCATGGTGGTGCACACCTTTAATCCCAGCATTTAGGTGGTAGAGGTAGGAGGATCACTGAGTTCAAGGCCACCCTGAAACTACATGGTGAATTCCAGGGCAGCCTGGGCTAGAGCAAGGCCCTACCTCAAAAAACAAACAAACAAAATAGTTTTTTAAAGATGCATTTTTGTCGTCAGTCTCATAATCTGAAGGTCATGAGTCCGATCCTCACACGGGGCACAATGCTTTCGATGCCTCGTTAGCACAGTAGGTAGCACGTCAGTCTCATAGATGCATTTTTGTTACTAAGGTCTATCCATACACATTTTTAAAAAATCCCCACTGGGAATTTGTGTGTCTGTCTTGTGATTGCAATGCAGGGGGAACTTGATACTATGGCTCTTTTCCGTCACAAAACAAACCTCACTGTGGAAATATACGAATTTATCACTTCCCAGACCATATCCTTGGGTTCAGCTCTTTCATGGAAAAGATAGTCCTCTTGTTTTGAATAAAGTCTATTCCCTTGAAGCAAATGTATAGCTGAAATTTTGTTTTCCAAAGACTTTGTATGGTAAGCAATACATACATCAGCAAAGTGCTTTGATAGCTTTCGCCATGAGAGGGCGCTGTGGCGCCTCTATGCCATCCAAACCAAGCTCTGATCTCTCTTTCTCTCTCTCTCTCTCTCTCTCTCTCTCTCTCTCTCTCTCTCTCTCTCTCTCTCTCTCTCTCTCTCTCTCTCTCTCTCTCTCTTGAGAGAGATCACCCTGCTCCACCCCACCCTCTGGGCCTGCTTTGCTTTCCAAATCTGAGTCCCCACAGTTTCATACACCTCAGCATTCATTTGACATTTTTCTCCTTGTTTAAAACAACATAGAGCAAGACAGAAATTCCCCTGAAAAACTCAGAGCCCAACCACATTAATACCAGAGAGATGATACTAAATAATTATTTTTGCTTCAAAGAAAGAGAAAATTTGTCACTGCGCTTGTACATGAAGGTACTGATTGGATCCTCAGATGCAACATTTGAAATGTTTTGATGGACTTTCCGGACATGCGGTGACAAAATACACCTCCTTGGCAGATTAAATATTTTAAACTGAAGGAATTAAAAAGGCCACATAACCGTCCCTTGTCCTTTGTCCCTGATTCAGTACATAAGACCCCACGCCCCCCTCCATGTGAGAGGTGTCCACACTGCACCTAGAACAAAAGAAATGACCTCATCTATGAAGACCCAGGGACAGAGAAGAGTCTGAATAGGCCTTGCTAAGTCCCCAGGGTATCACATTAGCTGAGACCATCTTTGCATTGCAACACCCCTCTGTGACTCTCTGCTCTTCCTCAAGGCCACTAAAGGAAACTCTCCAGCTTGCCTATTTGAAAACTCCTATGTCACAAAAACGTAGGAAATAAACTTGTATGAGTTTCTTTGATTAATCTGGCCTTTGTTCTAGGGAACTCTGGAATGAAAATTCATGGGACTGGGAGGTACTTATGGGTCTTTGAAATGCAATGGTAGTTGGCACTCACAACAAGCTGTGTGGTCCTGGGAGATGCTGGGAGAGGAGCCCTGACCTCTGCCCAGTTCCCAGCATCTGCTTCAGATCAGTATCTAAATAAATGTTTGCCTAGCCAATGTTCCTGATTTTTCCAGAACATTTGTAACATAACCTAGATTAGCTGTAAAAGATAAAGCCTGTAGCACAGGGGTGAGGACTGAGGAAGATTACAACTAAAATATTATCTCAAGAGAAAGGCGTGGTGGGGCAGGGATGGGAAGAGACCCTTGCTGGAATTAACTTTCCGCCTTGAGAGAAAGTCTTCAGCATCATTTCACAGCTGAGAACCTGAGTCCCAGAAGGAAAGGAAAGTAACTTGCCTTCATTCTTTCAGCCGATGAGAGTCAAAAAAATGCAACACTGAATGATTTTAACCCAAGATGTGTCTCAAGGGCCCCAGGGGGTGGTGGCCACTTCCAGACATCCAAAATCCAAAATAGACCAGGACAGTCAGAAGAGAAGGTTTCTTGGAAAATCAAAACTAGCTTCAGAATTTATGTAGGCACTTCACTGGAAATAATTCTAAGGCCAAGGAGGCTGGTTTCCTATGCACCACCAGTTAGATTCCTATTCGGTCCTAACATCTGTGGTCCAAGCCTGAAGGTTCAGGCACGCTCCATTGACACCCTCCCCTTGAGTGGGAGGTGTCTAGTTAGAGCGAAAACCTAGGCGCTAAAACTGATTGGTCAGGTATAGACCAATCAACTATCTCTTTGACTTACCTGGGGAAACTTTAAAAAAAAAGGTTCCCTAGGACAAAGGCCCTCTCTTCCTCACATGGCAGGCCAGCAGAAGGACCTCTGAAACTCCAGAGCTTGGGTAAGGCCCCCCACCACAGTCTAATGGCTGTGGGGGGTGGAGGGGAGAGAAGAGAGGGGGAGGGGGGTCTTTCCCACATGAACCTTTCCTTCTCATGATGGGAGCCCTCTGATATCTTTCCTTCTTCTGCTTGTTTAGCTGAATAGCATGAATTCTGTTAAACTCCAGATTTTCTCCCCACACTGGTGGCTGGAGAACTCTCTAACTCCCCATGTTCCCTTAAATAATAAAAACTCCCACTATACCTTAATATCTTGTCTATGATTTTAATTCTTTAACTTTGTAGACAAGAATGCAGGTACTCCTTAAATTTTGGGGTGCACTGGCATTTTTTCTGGGCATTATCTAAATTCTAATTCTCAGCTCACCTCATTACACAAGGTGGGAGATCTATGCGGACAAAGGATGACTCATGAGCAGCCCCCATGCTCAGAACCCTCCCTTTAGGTCTTTTGAGGATTCTTGGCTTCAGAGGTTCCAAAAGACCTAGATGTGATGTGAGGTAAGTCCGGATCAGTTTGCACACGCAGGGGAGGTGCTATGGTGCAAGTGTGAAAGAACAGAGCAGAATCCCAGAGAAAGGAAGGGATAATGTATTAGTAGGACTTCTTGTCACTGTGACCAAAATACCTCCCAAAACCAACATCAGGGAGAAAGGGCTCATTTTGACCCCCAGTTTCAGTGATTTCCATCCTTATCCCTCGGCTCCAGTGATTTGGACCCTGCATTAAGCAGAAAATCATGGCAGTGGAAGCGTGTGGCCATAGCTGCTCAGTTCATGGTGGAGAGAAAAGAGGTGGGGCACTAGGTAACCAGGTTTTCAAAAAGATGCCCTCCAATAAGCCAGGGTGACAGAAACCAACAATTTTCAACACAAAGCCCCCTAAGCGCACAACATTAAAGCAGCCTTAATACTCACCCACCACGACTCAGGGAACTGAGCAGAAGAGGGGGCGGAAAGATTGTGAGAGCCGTGGTGGGGGAGACTATCCAGAGGCATGGCACCCCTCAGTAACAACACACTTGGGCCAGGAGAACCAGGCTGAGTACTAGGCTATCCATGGTCCCCTGCCCCAAGGACTGATCCAGACGGCCCACGGAGGAGGATATCCAGCTGATTGGGGATGGGGAGGGGAAGGCATTGCGGAATTGGGGATAACAACGCATTGTTTGCCCACTAAATAATGTAACTCATTATGGTCAATAAATATATATTTAAAAAAAAAGATGCCCTCCAGTGATACACACTTCCTCCAGTTAGGCTCCATGTCTTACGGTTTCTGCCATTCTCTAAATAGTACTAACAACAGAGAATCCACCATTCAGCCCATGAGCCAATGGGAGACGCTTCTTATCCAAAACATAATGGATGTGTCAGCAGAAATCTATGAAACTGCCTAGTCATATGACGCATCTAACGTGCTAGCTCCAATGAATGTCTGCATTGGACACCTACAAGCACATAAGCTATGCAACAGCTACAACCTACGAGGTGGCCATTGTCTAGTGGACGCTAAAGCAAACAAGTGGCCACTGTATCCTGCAGTGGTTGAATGTTGACCGAGTAAGCTTACTTCAATATAGCTACAAGGATGAGTTGGTAACAAACCTTCTCCCATGGAACTCCAATTCCAAGCAAGATGATAGAGCAGGGAACAAATCAGTGCATTAAGAAAAATGTCCTAGGAAAGGAATGACTGCAAACCCTAGGGAGAATGTTAGGGTGAGCAAATCCTTCCCCATATGTGGGATGGTTCATTTAATTAGATTTCTGGTACCAAAGATTCCCCAGTGGCTCATTTCATAATCCTAACAGTCAAACCATATTCTCTGTTTAATGGTAAAGACTCCAAGAACATTAATGCTGAATTTCCCTGGTTGATACTTAACATGCTTATAAAAGTCAGTGCTGTCTCTCCCTCCCTCATCTACCACCCATTTTATCCAACAAGGCTATTAGTTTATTGTGTTAGCTATAAGAAATGCCCTTGCAAATTAGCAAGACTAGGCATTATAGTCTGAAATAGGTTGCTTTGTATGGTCAGAAAATTTGAAATACTTAGAAACCATGTATTTTCCAGTTATCTTTGTTCAAATTTGATGAGTTTAGAGCCAATGAGGAACTTGAGGATGACTTAGAGAAGCTTTCCTATTTTTAGGCAAAGGAACCAGAGACCTGTGCTGGTTGAAGCAAGCATGCCCACAAGGGTAGTGTTAGAAGTCATGCTTGCTGCCTTCGCTGGCGTAGTCACCAACAGAACTCAGTTGCTGGGTTCCCATTCTCTGAAGGTTTGAAAAAATTATTATTGTTTATTTCTTTGAGAGAGACAGAAAGAGAGCGAGAGAGATAGGCAGAGAGAGAACGAATAGCATGCCAAGGCCTCCTGCTATTACCAACGAAATGCAGACACATACACCACTTTGTGTATCTGGCTTTATGTGGCACTGGAGAGCTGAAGCCTGGTCATCAGGCTTTGTCAACAAGCACCTTTAAATGCTGAGCCATCTCTCCAGTCCTTCCTGAGGGTTTTTACCCAGCTCCCTCCTACCCTACCTTTATCTTGGGAACTTTAATACCTCTTGTTGGTGGTACCCTTTTCCTTTCGCCAGCCGGCAATCTTCGACTTTTTATCAACAAAAATCTTGTCCTTTATCTCACCTCAGTCACTCACCTCCGTGTTCACATCATAGCCCCCACATTTCCAACAAGAATATTCCCCGTTTCAAAGCTTTCCTCTCTTCCCATCAGCTCAGGTTCAAGGATTTTTGATTCAATGACACCTTCATGTCGTTTTTCACACCCCTCCGCCTGCAGCCTGTCTTCTCTTCAGACACAGTTCAAGTCTCATGGCCCAGTGTGATGGTTAGGTTTTGTTGTCAACTTGGATATTTTTAATTATCTTGGGCGGGTCTCTGAGGATGTTGACAGGAAGGCAGCCTCTCAGCAAGGGACAGGATGTAAGGAAGCTCAAAGAAGCTGGAAATAAACATCCTTTCCTGTGTGGGCCATCCAGGAAAGAAATTCCAGAGACTCAGGAAGCCATTAAGTCTGGGGTAGGGTTGCAAGACCCCACCCTAAGGCTATATAAAGGGGAAGAAATTCTCTCCTTGGCCCTCCTGCCTGTTTGCTATTGTGTGTGTGGTGTAGGTGATGGGTTTTTCTCTCTGCTCGGACCTGTGAAAGAGGGCCAGCCTCTTTTGCTGTTATGGAACTTCACCTCAATCTGTAGTTTCAATAAATACTTTCCTCCCCCAAATTGTGCCTGGTTTGAAGACTCATCCCAGTGGCGTGTGGCTGACTAGGACACCAACATTCCAAGCATTCCCTTGAAGACATTCCAATTCCCATTCTCTTCTTTCACAGTTACATCCCAAACTGCAACCTCAACTAAATCTGCCTCTCTCTCACCACTCCTCACCCTCACCTGTGTAGTTAAATATGACTAAAGAAAAATAAAATCCTGATGTCTGGGCTTGTTAAAGGCAAGATCATAAACTACAGGCTGACCCTCATGCTATCTGCCAATCCCTAAGGACTTTTATGAACCCTGCACTTCTGAAACACACATCATGCTTTTCTCTTCCTTTTTAAACATCCCAAACTCTTTTTTTAAAAAAATCAAATGATTGCTTATGTTTTTAAAATATTTTTTATTTATTTACAAGGAGAGAGAGAGAGAGAGAGAGAGGGAGAGAGAGAGAGAGAGAGAGAAATGGGCCTCTAGCCACTGCAAAGGAACTCCAGATGCACGCACCACTTTGTGCGTCTGGCTTTATGTGGGTACTGGGGAATCAAACCCAGGTCATTGGGCTTTATGGGCAAGCACCTTAACCGCTGAGCCATCTTTCCAACCCTCATGATTGCTTTTCGTATTTCCATTATAAAAAGAAAATCATGACCAATAAATTTACTAGCATTTGCACCTGTAATCATCCACCTTTCCTATTACAACCATGAACTTGGTCCTTGTGTGTTAATTAAATCCACTCACTTATACACTCAGCATTGTCAGATCTGCAGATCTCCCATCTCCTGAGCCATCAGCTTCTCTCTGTGCTAAATCATTTCTGCCAGTTTATACATATCTCTATCTTGAAATGTCTCGCTGAACCTTTCATTTCCCTCTAGTCCTGCTTTCTCGGCTTTCATCAAAGTCACTTGATTTTTCCACTGCCAGATTCAATTATCAGTTCTCATTTTATTCCTCATGTCTTGGTCTTATTATAGCAAAATGAGCGTGAACTCACTACCCCCCCCCCTTTATTCATTGTTACATTCTGCAGGCCACAGATGGCCAGTCACATAGCATGAGGTGAGAAACTATCAGAGCTTTGAAGTTCAGTGAGACAAAGAATTAATTGCTTTAACTCTAAGGAAGTTAGGAAAAGGTAAGGCTGGAGAATACCTGGGGAGGATTATCTGAACTTCTCTGGAACCCATTGTAAATATGTGAGTTCCTAGGTGTAGGCATCTGCTTGCTTGTACTTGTTATTTTACTTACCTAATGTCATTACACATCTCTGTACCCTACTATAAAATCTCTTTGTAACCAGGGTTCGAACCCAGTGCTTCATTTATGCTTGGACCACCTGGGCTCCGGCCCGGGCCCAGCTTTAAAATTAAAACTCCATTCTCCTCTTGCTGTGAAGGTTTTGTCTGTTTGTTACTGGATATTTCTACAACAGTCTGATTTGAGGAATCCTTCTGTATTAGTTTCTTTTCTTGTTTCTCATGACAAAATACTTGACAAGAAGCCATTTGAAGGAGGAAGGGTTTCTATTGGCTCACAGTTTAAGGGGCTCTCATCACGACAGAGAAGGCCTGTTGGCAGGAGTTTGAGGAAGCTGGTCACATTGTGTCTTCAGACAGGAAGCAGAGACTTGGTAGGAAGTGGAGAGGGGGCAGCTCTCTAACCCCCAGTGACTCATTTCCTCCTGTAAGGCTCCACCTCCTAAAGGTTTCACAACCTTCCAAAATAGCACTATCAGCCTATGGGGACATTTTGCATTCAAAGCAGACCTTATTTCGTGAATGATTCCTCCTCCTGATTTCTGGAGAGCACACACTTGCCACTTGGTTTTGGTGTCTCTGATGGATCCTCTCCTTGCCAATTTATAAGTTATATTGTCTCTGGCTTTGGTTCTTGGGTTTCTTCTCTACCGGATATGCCTCTGATGATCTCAGTTCCATGGCTTATGGAGAGAATAGGATAAACCACTCCAAAATATTCCTCTTTAGTGTTAGATTGGTGGACTGTAGGCAGCTAAGGAGGGGATTGAGAAAAGCTCTGTGTTCTCATATTTTTTCTAAAAGCAGTTTGCAGATTTAGAAAGACAAAAGGCATTCAGCGACTCTAAACACCCTTCCTACAGAGAAGACAAAGGGCAGTCATGAAGACAGCTTGATCCCTGCTGGGCCTGGAAATGGCATCAGAATGACCTATAAGCTTTCCTAAGCAGCTTTTATCTGCCTGTTATTTGCCTTCCCACAATTGGGCACCTATAAAAACTCAAACTCTTACCCTTGGTTTGTCATGTCTCCTAAAATGTACTGTTCTTTATTCAGGATGCCACACAAATTCTTTGAGAACTACTCAATTCTCTTAGTGTTTCCCATGCATATATTAACTCTACATGGTAATAAACCTCTGATTTTCTCTTACTAATCTGTCTTTTGTAATATGGATCCATTTTAATAACTTAAGAGAGTTGAGGGAAAGTTAATTTTTTTTACCCTGAAGCTTTCATGTGATCTATATGCATATATATACATATCTAGTCCAGCACATATAAAACTCACTTAACATTCCCTCCTGGAAGTTAACTTAAACTATCCAAAACAGAACTTTAGTCTTTCTCACACACATTAAAAAAAAGCACTCACTTCTTTCCTATCTTGGCAAATGCTAACTGTTCAATCAGTTGTTTAAGCTAAACTCAAATCATTCTTTTAATTTCATTTCTTTCTCTTATTGTATGTAGCAGTTCCCACCTAAGCAATGCTGGGTGTGGAAGTCAGGTCCTTGCACAGGCTGCGCAAGTGCTCCACCATAGAGCTACACTCCGTGTGTGTGTGTGTGTGTGTGTGTGTGTGTGTGTGTGTGCGTGTGTGTGTGTGTGCGCGCGCGCGCGCACGCATGTGTGCATGTGTGCATGTGTGTGTGTTTGCTACAGGATCTTGCTATGCAACCCATGCTGGCCTCAAACTGGTTATACTGCTGCCTCTGTCTCCAAAGGCTGAAATTATACATTTGTACCACCACACGTGGCTTGTTGACTATACTTTAGAAATCTTTTCAGGGTTCTATGAATCCTCATGACCTGAAACTTTACCTCCCTGACCTATAAGAATGGCTTCATAACTGTTTTTTTGGTTTGCCTTTCATATTCTTGCTTTCCACAGAGGAAAAAAAATCTAAGTCTTTTGCAATAGAATAATTACATCTCTAGTTAACCCCTTTAAATTAGCTTCCCATATTCCTCAAAGTTAAATCTAAAGTATGATCTGGTCTTCAACCACTTCTCAGACTTCATCACCTACACTTCATCTGACCCTCACACTCTCCCTCACTGTTCTTCAGTAAACAAAGCAGTTTGCATTCGGGGTGTTTCTTTTCTCTTCTCCTCTCTTCTCTTCTCTTCTCTTTTTCTTTTACCTAAATAGCTCTGCCCCAAATAGCTGCATGAAACGCTTTCTCATCTTATTTAGATCCTTGCTTGAATGCCATCCTTTCAGAGTAGCTTTCTCTGGTAAAACAAACCATTCCCAGACTGGTAATTTACACAGCTATTATGGCCCAAGAGTAGAAAAGCTTGGCTGAAAGGCTCTGGCTTTTGAACCTTTTATGTGGTTGAAGTAAAATGAGGTCTTCTTCATTCAGATGTCTGGCTAACTCAGACTTGCACCCAGTGGAGTGGTGTCCGGTCAGTCAGACGTCCTCCTGTTGGCCAGCCTTTGGAGAGCAAGTGCTTCATTGCATGAAGCAGCAAGTGGAGGTTCCTAGTCCTGGGACATAAGTGCAGGTCCATTTCTGTGATAATCTGTTCACCTAAGTGATCACAAGAATCTTGTTGAGAACAGAACCCAGATGCTATTTCATCAGAGGAGTGTTGGAGAATTTCCAGTAGTCTGGGAGTTCTTGGTGACCCAGGCCCAGTACCTTTAGACAGATTCCTTCATCCAAAGCCTAGATGGCCTGTGGGAGTAAAAGGATCCCATGGCCACAACAATGCATGATTTAGGAGCCAAAGTCATAAAAGACATGCATTTTCTTGAGTTACCTTCTTGGAGGGAAGCTAGCTGCCGTGTCATGAAGCTACTCAAGTGACCTTCTGGAATGGTCCTCATTGGGAAGCCCTTTGGTCGTCTGCCAACAGCCAGTGCCAATTTGCCAACCTTGTGGATAAGCCAAAACTAGGACTAATTAAATTTCGAGAAGGGTGGTGCTTCAGCAACATCTTTCCTTTGTACTTACAAGAGGCTCTGAGCCAGACCTACCCAGCCAAGATGCCCTGCAACTGTTCACCCGTGAAGCCTGTGTAAAATAATAAATGCATGTTGTTCCAAGTTGAAGAGTGATTATCTCATGCAGCAATAATTTACCAATCTGCCATGCAGTCTAAACCAGCCCATTTGGCATTGCATTTTTATTTATTTATTTATTTATTTATTTATTTATTTATTATTATCCATAATGAGTTACAACATTTAGTGGACAAACAATGAGTTGTTATCCCCAATTCCCCACTGCTCTCCCCTCCCCCCTCAACTGGATAACCTCCTCCATGGGTCGTCTGGATCAGTCCTTGTGACAGGGGACCATGGATAGACTAGTAATCAGCCAGGTTCTCCTGTCCGTACCTCTGGATAGTCTCCCCCACCACGGCTCTCACAATCTTTCCGCCCCCTCTTCCGCATAGTTCCCTG